>VDFB02253352.1:117937-293358 GCA_007258455.2 Sequoia sempervirens
TTTCTCAAATTGGGTGTTAATAGGAGGTTAGGGGTTGTTTAGAGTGTCTTCTATTACATATAAAGGTGGAAAAAGAGAAGGAAACCCCAATAGTTTAGGTTATTCAACTCAAGAATGAGTGTCAAAATGGGTAAATGATGAAAACCATGTAGTTTAATTCAAGTAAAAATTATACTAGATTCTATTTATATTAGGATTATTGTTAGACAAGGGTGCTCAATGGAGCTCATAAATATCAAGCCTATCATTAGTTAACTAATTCATCAATAAGTAATATTCTTCTACTTTTATGGATCTAGAGCTTTATCTTTTGGGGTGAGGGGAATTTTACTCATAGGTGTGGTTGTTTCCCAACAAGAGTATATCTATAGAGCTAAGGTATATCGATTGTGAATACATGTACAGTTATCAAGTATGACATAGAATTTAATTAAATTTGAGGAAATAAATTGATTTATATAAATTTTCAAATTTCATGATACGAGACACAAGTTCTCTATAGTGGGACAAAGTAGTTAAGAAGAAATTATAAGTTTAACACTAACATTAATTTATAATCTCATTCATTGTTTTCAAAACCTACTAGAGATAAGAATAAAAAATTAATAGAAGACATTCAAAGGGACACATAGATATATGCTAGTGGTAATTGCAATACAAAATAAACAAAGATGAGCTCGAGCTCTATTCACATATTTAAAATGGATTCTTTAAGTACAAAGACTTCACTAAAAATTTTAGTTGTAATGAAATCATATTTATACATGTGAATTGGTGTGCATAATTTATCATGCAAAAATGGAAGAAATTAGATCTTTACCATATAATTAAATTTAGAGATTTGATGACATGAAAACATATCTATGTCAAATAAAAAATGTAAGAAACATCCAAGGAGGGATACTTCTAAAATTATGTGAAGTGAAAGTTAAGAACCAATGACAAGGAGGACACAAAATAAAGCAAGGAAGGATGGCAATTTCCAAGAATTGAAATTAATCAATGAGCAAGAGCAACATGATCAATCCTAATGAGATCGAAACTTGTAACCATACTAAAAAATGAGAATGTTTAAACTATAGTTGAGTATGGCAATGGTATAACATATCAACATGATCAATCCTAATTAGATCAACCTCATAAATTTATGCTATGATTTCTTGAACTAGTTAAGAAACATCTCATTTCTCAACATAAATGGTTACATTGAAAGTATTGATTGTACTTTCAAGTTGCACTATCTTAAAGGTGAAAATATTAGGGTTTTAGGTTTAGGTTTTAGGGTTTTGATTTCTAAGTTAAATGTGTCCAATTTAGGTTTAGTCTTTATGGTTTTCAAATTACAATTTAACATTCTTTGTTTTGTTGATTTTTTTGGTTTTTTAAATGCAATTTAAAAACTATAAAATATTGAACTAAAACAAAATAAACAAACAAAAACTAAATAACAATTACAAAATAGAAATGCAAGATATAAAGCAAAAAAATGGTAGAATTCAACCAACCTGGAGGTCACTGAGGTTGGTTGTGTCAACGAGAGGAGGTGGCAATGAAAATTTGCTTCAATTAGGCCCTTTGAAATGTGTACATGATCTTCCTTCTCCTTCTATAGCACAACTCAAATTGATTGTGAAAATGAAAACACAATCACTTATTTAAAAAGTAAATAGCTTTGCAAAACACGTACGTGTTTCATAACGCGTATGCATTTTAGGTTTGTGTACCCAAATCTAAACACATACGTGTTTGGATTTAGGCTCGGGTACCTGATCCATAACATGTATGTGTTTTTTAAAAATGCGTACATGTTTCGTGCGAATTTTTTTGTTTTGGAAAAAACTTCCCCTCTTTGTGGAACCAACTTCTTGCTTTTACCCTAGTGATGAAAAGGACCCAAAATAGTACATCTTGGGAAACTAGCCCCCAACTATGTTTTCTCTCAAAGGTGCCTATGTTCTATTTGAGTTTATGAGTCTTATTTAGGTTCTTGTATCCTTAGCACACCTCCCAGGCATTGGTGTCCCTACATGGTTGCTAGTGCCTTAGTAAGTGTGCTTCCTCAGACTAGGGAATGACCTCTAATAGATCCCAAGAACTAAGGAAACACCTATGTGTCTCTACCACACCATAAGAACTCAAAAACACCCAAACATGACTTGAGGTCAAACAAATAGTTTGAATTTCCTCGATCATTGGACATTTCCTGCAAATGAAGGAGAAGGTAGGGAGGAGTGTAATCACCTCCTCGACACCTCTAATTATTTCCATAAGCAAGATGAAACCTAATTTAAGAGATACGACACATTTTGGATTTAACAAGACCTCACAAGAGGCTACCAAAGTGCCCTAAATGACACCAAAATTAAGGAACAAACTCCTAGGAGTAGGATGACAACACGAGAGATCCACAAAACCATCCAAGACTAGTCAAATACACTTATTAAATCAAAAGGTTCAAAAATTCCTACATTCATTTTAAATCCAAAACTAAATGGGTTCTAACTTCATTTTACCAATACATTGCATAAGCATAACTGTTATCTAGGACTTAACACTCTAGAGAAACATTGGAATGATCCCAAGGTGTGGGTTCCTTATATGAGATCAAACCTCTAAATAAGGTTGGCTTCCTATGGTGTCACCTAAAATTATTGAACTTGTAGAGGAAAAGGGATAAGGAAAGCATAAAGCAAAAGTTTGAAAGTGAAAATAAAAGGTGATACACCAAACTAAACAGGACTATGAAACTCAGCTTGTAAACACTTTCCTACAATGATAGAAAACAAACTTGCACAACCTATTATTGTATTTTCTTGCATAAGTACTTCAAAGAAAGTTATTAAAGCTCACACTTCAAGGAGGAAGGTATCTTCACTGCTAAAAGCTATTTTACATTCTATGACAATCTACAACCTGCAATAACACACTTTTGCATAAAGACATCAAAGTCATGAGACAAAGTTAAAAGGAAATTAATACTACCTCACAAATAACTTGATCAATCATGTGGGAACACACAATAATGCAAAAAACAAGGAAAAAATTTCATATCAATGGCATCCAAGGCTTTCACTGTATTTCATATCCAAAATGAGTTACAAAGTATTGTCTTTTTCTCCAAAGGACTCCAAAGTCACATAGCAGAAAAAGAACTAGTAAGAATTGAGTATCAAAAGAATCACTCAAGTGACTATAACCAACATCTTCCTCCAAAACCCCACCAAAAAAGGTTTTAGAAATAGTTGGGGTCGGATGTCATCAAAAAGCCAAAAATATAGCAACAATATTTCCAACAAATGAGCTCCAAAAGGATGAAAAAGTCAATTTTGACCTTATCCAACCAAAAGGCACAAGGAAAGGTGCCTAAATATTCTCCAAGTGCTCCAAAAAGTAAATGAAAACCCCTATATTCCCTCCTCATGTTGACCTAACCACCTCAACTCCCCTATATGCTTGTGAAAGCATTAAATCCTTAACAACACACATAAAGGCCAAAAAAGCATAAAGGCACATAAGCATGTATCTTATCTTTGCATTCTGAATAACAATATGACTTAATGATTTATAGAAGCATCATTAAGTCAAAAAAATTTACATTTCAGTTTAAATGCAAAAATGGAGGAGGCTACAATTCTAGTTTTTACATGGTCAAAGGCAATCAAAAAAGTCACAAGACTTAATCCTGCTTTATAGCACATGAAGAATTCAAAGCATATGCAGGGTTGTTTAAAACCTAAGGCATAAGACCTAAGGTCTTAGCCCACGGTGCATATTAGTTTGAGTTTCATTTTTCTAGAAACATGGCAAAAAATGCTAGGTCTTTCCATCGGCCACTTTAGGGTTACAAACCCTAACACAAAACTCACTGAGAGATGAGGAAGCTCATTTCATTTTGCACATTTGAACTTTCTGGAGGTCTTCACCACTGCCATAGGGTTTTTGACAGGAGCTCTATGGGTGATTTCCATGGCAGAATTTGGAATTTCTACCTCTCTTCTAGCAGAATCATCATAGAAAAAACCCGAGGTAAGCTTTTACAAGCATTATTCAGTAATTTCTTATTCATTTCTAAAGAGATAAACACCCAAAATCGAGTTTTCTTTCAAAAACTTCTATGTGTTCGGGTAATCTAAATATTTCTCTGTATTCTTCTATATTTACTTGGCATATTCTACATTTCGATATCATGGCTATGTGCTCTTGTAGAAAAAATAGAAGAAATCCTTTCAATCATGGTCGCAGCTATATACTTGCAAGAATTTGTTTGGGGTTTTGGGTTATCAAATTGTGGTTGCAACCTCTTCTATTTCTTTGTTGTTGTTATCCATGATAATCACCTTTGTTGTGATGATATTGTACAAGATTATGTTATGAATGAAATTTCATGAGAGAGTGATCAGTTAAAACAAGAGCTATTTCAGTCAATTTCTCCATAAGAAATGTTGCCCTATGAAGAAAAATGGTTCGATGCCATTATAGATTGTGGGTACAATTCTAAGACTTTGTGCATCTTTTCATTCCTTCATAGCCACAACAATGTATCATTTTTTGATAAATCTATGAATCTCCTTTGGTGCTACCTTGACCTTCATAGAAAATACTTATGTTGTCAGTTGAATGGCTTGTCTTCTCCATTTGCAACAAGCTCATATTTTGCTTCAAAATTATCAATGAGTTTATGAAATGGAAACATCTATTCTTTGTCTTTAAAACCCTCAAGTCCTTGAGGAAGAGCAGCAAGATCACAATGATACAGCCTATTGACCGGATCACACCCTTCTAAAATATTTATAAGAAGATATTGGGGGTTGGATACTGCCTATAAAAGAAACCTTTACTGTCATGGCTCCAAATTATTGATGAAAACTTCACCCACGAAAGAGAATCGAGCTCTATACTCTTATATGTTATCTGAATAACCTTGATGTTTACCCAGTCACTACCACTGGAGCTTAAACCAACGACCAAGAATTCAACATCTTCACTTAGAGCACAAGCACATGTATTTAAAGAAATTTTTCCATCTTCACTAAGTGTACTAGGGTCAAGTAAGACCTCAACTTCTGCCTCCAGACTATTCTGAACATATAGAACACTCTGAGCCTACAACCCTATATTGAAAAAGTAGAAGTATTTATTACCATGTTTGTATGGACAATCATATCTAGGGTGGTCAAAAAGAGCTATGATATATTTTCTTGAACTTTTCTCTTGTCTTACAATTCTATAGGTAGGATTAAGTTAATTGCATTTGCTTCTCAACACAATCCTTGACCTCCTTTGCATTTGGGTCTTCCATCCTCACAAATGCTTAAAACATGACTGTGATATGTCTATGATCAATGATCTATGATTGTATTTTATTCATTTTACTGTATCTTTGCATTTACTGTCAAACAACACATGTTACTTTCCTTTGATTAGTTCTCATGATCCATCATTTAATTGTGATTTTAAGAGAAATACTATTGGATCATATTTGATAAAGTGTCAACATTAGGTGGCTCACTATTTGTTGAGGTACTTCAAACAAAAGTGCCAATGAAGTGTCACACTTGATCTGCCCTTTTGTCATTTTTACCTCGTGATTTCACTGTAGTTTATATTCCCAATTACACTATACTAAAAATAGTGCATATACTCCACTGCACTATTCAATGTTGATTAACAATGCATATAGGCTACTCATTTTCACCAATGTCACTATCTTTCGTATGCACTGCTCTTGGGGATAGTATGTTGACATAGTGGTCTAAACTATGCATCCCACTTATCATCTATAGTTTTTCTTTCGATAAATCCTTGAAACTACTCTTGTTGCCTAATGAGCATGATGATTGACAGATACAAATTTTTATGCTACACTTACATGGAACAGTACATTATATCTGCTTTGACACATGATATTAAACTCATCCTTTGTGATTTACATTGGGCAAGTATATATCACTTATAATAGTGAAAAACACTCACTACCATAATTGATGTGTGCTTGTTCAAATGATCACAAGGAAATGAATTATCTTTTATACCTCCTTTAGAAGCACAATACTATAACATGCTGAGCTCAACCCTTATGGGAGCCACATTTTAACCCACATGCTAAAATTAGATGAAACAAAACAATGGCATAATTTTTCATGTACCTGCACAAGAAGCAAACATGTTAGAAAAATATGTGCATATGACTAATGTGTTTGATCATTCTTTCTTTCTTGGACATGATATGCAAACAATTTTAATGCAAATGAGGGTTAGATTATATGTTTATAGAGGTATGTGCATGTATGGATTAGTGACCTTTCATTGCTCTAACAACACTCTCTCGCTTAGATGCAGGCAACTAGGAGCAACAACTAGATATAAGACAAGCAGATGACTGAAGATGATGCAAGACAACTCAACTAGGACTCGTCATTCAGGAAATGATGGGTCACCCTTCCTTATATGTGCATTCCTTTCTGTTAATATCTATAAATGTATAATTTTCTCTTTTATTTACATTAAAAGAGTTAGTCTCATGGCTTGTGTGAGACCTTATTCATTTACATTGTCAATAAAGATTACCTTTCTAGAAAAGATTGTGCAATCTTCTCCTATGTTATATGTATTTGCATGAATGCAATCTGATAATGTAATCTTCTTATTTTGTTTATGCACATGAATGTAATGTAGTAGAAATAAAAATTTACCTTATTCTTTTGAAAACCATAAAAGCTCTACATGATTGAGCTATTTAACAAAATTATGTAACAATAACATACATAAAGTAATTATGCTTTATTCAACCGAGGACTTGAAGGATAGGAAGTTGTGTCAGGGTAGTGGAGATCGTAGATCCGCACGCTTGGACAAGGCTTCCTCCCAAGATAGGAAGGGGAAATAGAAAGCTACTTTTCATGAGGAGGAAGAATTGGAGGATGAAGAATTTGAAGCCCAAGTTGATGAAGAAAGTGATGGGATGGAATTTGAAGATATTGCCTATGACATGGGCAGAAGAGGAAACTGAGGAGAATGAAGATAATGAGGAGGAAGAGACAAGAGACTGGAATCAAAAAATAGAAAAAGAATGAAACCTTGATTGCTCTTGAATTGAGAATATTGCCAATGAAATTAATGTTGAATATTTTAGCATTGACTATCTGAAAAGTAGTCTGGCCTATATGCAGGTTCACATGGATGATATGGAAAAATCTATTATGACGCTGATAAAGGTGACGAACGACCTAATGCACATAGTGATAGTAGGTGCAATATCTATTCAAACCAAGATCACTAGGAAGACGAAGAAGATGGGAAAGACAGACAGATTGAAGGACCTAGATGAGACCGAGGGACATGATTGGAGAGAGTACATCTCCCTTATAGGAGATTACTGGGACCTATTTGGAAAATCCAAGTAATGGCTTTTTTTCTTGCTTCTGTTTATGGTTGCCCTACTTTTTTTTCATTATGTTTTAATATTCTAGACTGCTATTTTCAAATAGCTCTATTATGGTTACAGACTTGCTAGTATATGGTGGACCTGATAAGTGGTCTTCATAGTTTTAAGTACTCTAGTAGAAATATTTTATTTTTGATTAAGTATGGTGTTTCTATGGCTATTGTTTTGTTATTTAGCCTACGTGCCACCCCAGACATGTTTTTTGATACTGGATGGTGGTGTTTTTTTACCCACCTTGTTTCCTTCTTTTGAATTTTGGAGGTGTAAACACCGAAATTCGGACACTTGATTTATCCAAATTTATCCTCTTTCGTCTAAGCATCGCCTTATTTGCATTAATTAAGTAATATCACTATTATTTAATTAATATCCTTAATTCTGTCAAATCCCTAAGGTATTTAATTAATAAATAAATACCTTATCTCTTTAATCCTCATTTTCATCAAATGAATTAAATAAATATCACATTTATTTAATTCCTCATATGTCCCATCCTCCATCATTTTTATCTAATCCTAATTCGTCTTCTAATCTCATCATTAGGGATGTGCACATGCTTAATCCTTGATTAGGATGTGTCACATTCTCCAACTTTTGCAAGTTGGCCTCTAATCTCTTTTAGCCACCTAACCCTCCTCTAATCCTTCATTAACTAGCCCAATCAACCTCTCAAGGAATTTTTAATTCTTTTTATCCTACCAAGGAATATTAAATTCCTTTTTTCTCTTCCCCATATGATCTTTGACTTGTCACATCAAGTCACATGTCACATCCTCCATAATCTCCCACTTGCATCTAATCTTCATTAATTAGTCTAATCAAGTACTTGCACAACCTTAATCACTTAATCAATTCAACCCTATTAAATGTTCTCTTTTTGGAGAAGGCACTCCATTCCCCATGTGAATTTTTAATTCACATTTAATCCCCCAATGCATTTAAAGGAATTTTAAATTCCTTCTCTCATCCCCATGAGAATATATGAAGAATTTTTAATTTCTCGTATGTCCTCTCACCCACATGGGGACAAGTACCTCCTTTATGAGGAGATCTTGTCCCAATCCCAAGGTACTATGTACTCCCTCCATGTCATGTACTATCCTTCCACCTCATGCACACATCATCTCTTTCAAGCCACTTCACATGCCACATGTCAAGATGTGAGGGCTTGTGAGTTCTCAACTTACCTTATCCCTACATCTTGATCTTGGTGGCTCAATCTTCACCATCCATTTCCCTAGAGAACTCCAAATTCTCTATAAATACCCCCTCTTTTCTCTCATTTGGGGGAGATCATGCATTGTAGCCAAACTCTTGCAAAAAAAAATTAGGAGCCATACTTAGCCATTTATACACTTGCATCCACTTCCACTCATCTTCTTATCCTCATATCATCATATAGCTTGCATCTTGTGCCATCCAAGGAGTATACAACACCAAAGATCGAAGGGTCAACCAAAGGATCAATTTGAGACAAGGTAAAAGGTTTCATTTTTCATCTTTATTTTGTATTGAATCCAACTAGGTTAATCTTGAGGTGTAGGTTGTTTTTAGTGTTATTTTCATTCTATTGTTTGTTGTTCATTTTCTAGCACCTAAATTTTCCCTATCACAGGAGGTAACCATGGGATCAGGGCCCTTCCCTTACTAATCTAATAAAAAATATGATATGGTTACCTTCTCAAACCTAACCAAATGTTCTTGTGTTCTTCCCATCAATGTAGAAGCTTCTTTCTTTGTTTGGATTGAAAGTCTTTCACATGAACCCCTGAGATGCCTGATATTAAAAGAATTACCACTTTCCTTGAGTTGCTTCCATTGATATACTTTCTCATGTGAATTCCCCTTAATTAATACATCTTGAAGCTCCTCCTCACATAGTGTACAATATGCCAACTTCTTTCTCTAAAATTGAATGGAGCCCAACATTTTCATTAAGGAAGCCCAATAAACATATGATATAATATGAATGGTATCCTAAAATCTTCTCTTCATAGAAGTTCCTAGGAGCACACATTTGAAAAATCTCCTTTGTTTACTTGTAAGTAATGGAAAGAAAATATGAGGCTCACTAGAGAATATCATGGCTAATATATTCTTCCAAACCCAACAAATTGCTCCCCCATTATCATCCATTAAAACACCATGCTCTTCTACTAAGGGATGTGATAAAGAAAAAATGTAAAACTCAAAGCATGAATTCATTACCTCCATATTTATGTCAAAATCCTCAAAGGTGGAATTCCCATGCATGTCAAGAATATGGATGATGTAAGTCATTGATGCTCCTAAAATCGTGGTATATAACTCCTTATCAAACCTTTGTTCACTCTGAATGATAAACAATATTCTCCCTTTCAAGATGCTATAAGTTTGTGGTATCTTCTTTTCGAGTCCTCTATCTTGTGGGTAGCTTGAGAACCAAAACACCAAAGGATATTTAGTCACAAAATTTTGAATATTCAAATGATACCGACTATTCCTACCATGACCAAGATTAAATCATCTCAAGTTGGTTACCTTCTCTTGGCTATCACTTATAAATTTGTCTTCAATAGTGATACATGGATCCCATGAATGTTCTATGAGTTGTGCACATTGATTCTTCACAAAGTGGTTAGTATGCATTAAGGATTCCATGTGATACCAAATGCAATAGATAGAGAAGTTAACAATGGTGCCCCTTTGAAGCTTAATCTTCAAAACATCACTTGGATCCCATATATAAGCACACTTTGAAATTTGAAACAAGGAATCTACATAACTTATACTACACATTGTGTCCCAAATTATGTCACCAATTATTGCATGCTCTCCTTGATAATATTTTTTTTGTAAAGGAATAGGAAAAGGTAATAATTTTAAAATTTGAGAGCCTTTATCATACCTTGAGATACCAATTGAGAAACCAACCACTAATGTGGTGCGAGAGGTTCTAGATACTTTACCATGCTTCCGTTGTGCTACTTTGGTGCTAGAAATGATATGCTCATCCCTCTTTTCCATTAGAGATATTGTTGAGATAATCTCAATCTTTTCATTTTTGTGCCTCCAAGACTCCAACTTAGAACCATCTAAAGAAATAATTTTGTCTTCATTTCTAGAATTATCAAGCTCTTCTATTGAAACTTATAAAAGGACAATCTGTTCATCTCCCTGTTCCATCTTTTCTTGCAAATTTTTTTTCCCATCTCGTTCTTCAACAATGTTAGATTGAAATATAAGATTATCATAATTTGAATTGATAGTTTCAACTATGAGACTTTTACCTCCCATTTGATGGATGTAATCTATAAGTTCTTCCTCCTTGTTTGGATCAAAGATGTCCTGAATCTCAAATTTTATTTGTTGTTTTGGTTCAACTCTTTGCTCCTTGATCTCTTCCTTGATGAATTCTAAATTTAATTTTTCCTTTTGCTTTAGTGTTATCTCATAAAGTTGCACCCTTCTCAAGTTGCAGAACTTGATACCTTAGAGAAACATGGAAACTTTTCCAGGTTGTGGGACACCTAAAAAATGGAAAAGAACCTCTGGAGAAGGCCGAACTCCTGTGTATTATCACCTAACTATTGTTTTTTTGTAAGGAAAAGGGAGAAGGATTACTGATGAAAATGGTTAAATCTAAAATTGGTAAATGGTGTTTTCTATGGTGATTCACCTAACTGATAAAGACCTAAATTTTCAAAGAACAGTCACTTATTTTTCAAAGAATGAAACAAAACACTTACACAACCTATTTCAGTAAATTTCATGCATAAATATTTCAGAAAAGAGGCTTAAACTGACCATAACTTTCATAAAGGAAAGATAATTTTCACAATCTAAAAGTTATGCACAATTCTTTAGCATTTTTTCCAACCTGCATAAAAGATAACTTTGTAGAAAAGACATGAAATGAGACAAAATAACAAGGTTAAAATACCTCACAAGTGATTTGATCAATCACCCTAATAACGTAGAACTCTACAAGAATAAGAGGGGAAAAAGCTTCAAATATTGATATCCAAGGACCTTTCTGAATTCAAGTAAAGAAAACTGAGTTACAAAATATGTAAAATTTGACAAAGGACTGTAAAAGTCACAAGGCAGAAAAATATAACTCAAGAACTAACTCAATAATGAGTTTCAAAGTGACTAAGTAGCCAAATCACAACAAGATCTGCCAAAATAGCATCTAGAAGCATCAATTCCCATAAGCCTTCAAAAATCCCCAAAAATAGCAACTAAAACTCATTCCAAAAGGCTCCAAATAGGTGGAAAAGTTCAATTTAAATATGTCCAACATGGTGACACATCAAAAAGACTCCAAAAAGCATCAAACAGAGTCAAAAAGCATGATTTTGCTCCCACATGTTGGTCAACTGAAAATAACCTCCCCAGATTTTCTCCAAGATCAACTCACATAAATCTCCAACTCCCCTTATGACTTAATCATAAAAGCACATGTTCCAATTTGAACTCAAGTCAAAAAGCCATCTCCTTTTTCCTTTCAATATGATACGTTGCAAAGCTTCAATGACTTATTCATTTTGACATATGACTCTATTTGCATTCAAAGGATGACTTAATTTAAATGATTTATAAATGATCATTTAAATCAAACATTTACAATAGAAGATAAAATGCAAAAATAGAAAATTTCCACCTCCATGTGCATTAAGTTATAACATGACTCTAAAGGTTTATAATTGCACCCTTAAGTCATTTGTTTTACAATAAAAACACATGTAAATAAAACTATTCAAATCATGTTGAGGTGGCAATAATACTATTTCAAACTTCCCTAAAGTCCTCCATTTGTTTATGTAACATAAATACTCAATTTTCTTTTGAAATAACATTTTAATTTAAGTGATTTATTGAATATCACTTAAATTAAAATACTATACACTGAAAATTTAAGCAAAAAAAAAAGTGTTTAAAAGCTTTAATATGCAAAAGAGGTCGACCCTCACAAAAAATGTTTCAAACTTTAGGAAAAAAATGCCATAAAGTGATCGACCTTTTTGGGAAGAATTAGGGCGAAACCCTAAAAGATGGGAAGAAAAAAGAAATGAAAACACTTCATTTTGTTTGAAGCTTCTTTGAGAAGCTACGTCGCCACTATGAGGGTTTCTGAAGAAACTATACACCATTCTTAGCCTTTTCTGAGCATTTCAACAAAAAAATTTGTGCAAAAAAAGCATTTCCTTTGATTTCCCCCATTGACAACACTGGAAGGTATGTTTTTAGAAAAAATATGAGGAAATATCATCATCTTTTGCTCATACAGGGCCTCTTTGGCTGCGGCCTTTATAGATTTCTTCACTTATTTTATTTATGTTGTTTTTCTCTTGATCTAGCCATGCCATCATAAGGGTTTTTTGGAGATTCTATGGTGCATAGAGGCATTGTTTTTCTTCCTTCTGCTTTCTCTTTCCTTTTGTGGTCTTTTGAAAAGAATATATGACTAATTTCATCAAAACTAGGTCGAGGGTTTCAGGATGGCTCTTAAAGAAAACTTCATGAAGAGGATTTTCCTTTGCTCACAGAAACATTTTCCTATAAATGTTGAGAAAGATCTCTTAGGTAATCTAACACTAAGATCATTCTACTGCTTCATTTTCCTCTATTGATTTTTCTATATATATGTGATTTCCATTCATAGAAATTAAAAGCTCCAAGATACAAAAAGAAAACCCAAATGGGTTCAATGGCCCCATCATTCTCTGCACTGCATTTTCCTTTTCATCTCATTTATGATAGATTCATCTTTTGAGTAAATGCAAAAAACATATACATTTATTGCAGCTCCATGACACAAAACTCGTGCCTCTTGCATTTTGGTATTTTCCCAAACATTTCTGGAATGTTATGTGTATCTTCCTCTTCCTTATCTGAGAAAACTCCATGTGGTATGAAGATCAAATGCTATTAAAAGAAAACATCTCTTTTAAAAAAAAAATCCTTGTGTTTGACACTCCCTTTATTTAACCCTACAAGCTCTATCCCTACAACTTCAAATCCTTCTGAAGAACAAAATTGTGATGCAAATGCTCTTTGTTCCTACTCCTCAACTGCAAGTGCCTTTGAATCTCAAGCTATTCATGTAACCTTCTCAGTACCTCCCTTTTAAACACTTTTGTATTGTTTGGTACCATTTGTTATAGTCCATAACATTGTATCATTTATCCCTTCTAAAAAGAAAAATAATGGTATGATCAATAGATGTTATACTTTATTTCATACTCTAATCTATACACACAACTTGTACAAGTAGGTACCATGAGAAGAACCAAAACCCATAGAGCTCAATAAAAATAAATGCATTTTCTAGCCCTTTTATCTATGATTAGAATGCTACAGGGGTAAGATGTAACAACTCAACTCTATTTCCACTCTTATAATTTGATATGCCTCTACTGCTTGCTTTTCAAGCTACTGGTAAAACATGTTGTTTTCATTTTGTCTATGAAAGAAGGTCATTTGGATAACTGAAGAATGTATCTACCTTTCATTCTTTAAAAAAAAACATTCAGGAATGCTCTTTTCATTGCTTTTCTTCACCATAATGCTTTTATGTTATTGTATATACTCCTACTTATTGTAGACACATTTCATTTAATCATGAAGAAATACAATTTTGTTTCAAGTATTTCCATTCATTTTTTTTTATAAAAATATGCATCCCCTACCAGAACAGGCATCCTGTGATTGAAACTTTCATACACATTGATGGTTTATGCAATCATCTTGCCCTGAAAATTTCGTTCTTCACACTTTCTTGTAGTTACATTACAATCTCATCTAGCTTATGTACCCTTGTTGTGTTCTTGTTCAAGATTGATTTCCATGCATTCATATTTGACAACTGCCCCTGATTTTTTTCCTTTTACATTTGTAGCCACCACTACATACGCTACTTGTACTTTTCACATGCTATCATTAGTATATCCATTGTACATCTCTAACATAGATAACCTAAACTCCAGTTACATTACCTTATTTGGGAATTATGCTGACATAAAGGTAACACAATTTATTTTGGCATTTGTTGCCTTCTTTAGAGTTACCTCATTCTTATAAGCATCAACATGCTAGATTGGGAATCTCTAAAGAAGAGGCAGCAAAACACAATTGTGACATAAACCAGTACTGCTCATATGCATATCAAAACAAGGTATAAACAAAGATTCGCCCTAAATATCTCATTTTCTCAAGCATGTTGAGCTCAACTCTAGTAGGAGCCTCATTTTACCCCACATGCTGAATTAAAATGAATAGAGCAACATCATGATTACCCTATAACTACACATGAAGCAAATAGTTAGAAAAACATGCATATTTTAAGTGTGCTTGATGATTCTAATGGTTTTCAGGGACACCTAAAATGTGCATGTAGTTTACTTAATGCAGATTATGATCAATGTATACATGGATAGGGTGAATGTGTATGTAATTTTTGTAATCAATCATTGCTTAGAGTGTACCTTAACACTATCGTTATTGTCTTATGCAGGATTGGGAGAAGGAGTTAGAAGGGATGGATGAAGCTCTGGACAGTAACAAGGAAAAAGACGCATGAGAACCAGTCATTCACATGAAATGGTTGGTTACCCTCTTTATATGCGCATTCATTTTTCTTCTTTACCTATTCTTGTATATATTGTTCATACTTATATTGAATAAGCTAAATTAATCTCATGGCTTGTATGAGATAATGAACATTTATACATTCAATAAAGATTACTCTTTCTTCTAAAAAGATCTGAATCTTTCTCTATTACATGCACGCGTATGAATGTAATAATCTGTAGTTGTAATCCTTTTCTAGATTTTTCCATTTATACATTTGAATGTAATGAAGAAGGTTAACAAAAATGCACCTTAGACACTCAGTTTAAAATAAACCCTACCTTTTTGAACCTATGAGTGAAAAAATGGGTGACATTTAGTTCTTCCTCCTCTCTAGCCTATATAAAGAACTCATAAAATGATTCTTCAATCTTGAAATCCTGAAATCTTTAGAAAAACACTAAAACTCCTCAAATATTTTTATGATCATCTTATCTTGGGGCATAGTTCTTCCTTTGGCTTCTAAATACTCAAAAAATGTAAGAGACTTCTTTTCATATTTTGTTAGAAATATGTACTCTTTATACCATTTGAAAACCATTTTTGCATTATCTAATTGTATCAGTCTCCCACTCTTAAATATTAACTCAAAGAAACCCATGATTCACATCAATCATCTAATAACTTAATTTACCCTATATGATAACAAGATCACAGCTCTTATACCATTGTAATGTCCCTTGTTGGAAATAATATTTCAAATTTTAAAAAATAAATGATTTCCTATAATAACCCTAGCCAAAATTTTAAAAATAATATTTTTTAAAATACTCTTCACAACCAATTCAAATCTCAACAATTATGAAGAAATAGTGAGACTAAGTATGTCAAAATGCTCAACAAAACACAAGAATTAGCTTTGAAAAAATTGTTGCAAACCAAGTAGAATATTATTAAATGTTTGAAATATAATTTTTACAACATATTTCCTGTTAATAACATTTGGTAGCAGCCACAAACATCTACTCCAAATTCTATTCAAAACAACTCCAAAAATTAGGTTTTTTTACACACCCGAATTGCAAGAAACTTTCAATAACTTCACAAAACTCCATAATAATGTTTAAACTAGAAATATTAATGAAAAATCATGCCTCAAAAATATTATTACAGTAAATACATTTTGGTAACAACAAAAAAATATATAAATCATGATTCCACAATGTGCACACCAAACTACTCAAACTCCTGCAATTTGTTTGACAAAAAGAACATTAAAACTATAAGATTCAACACTACTGCAAATTTTCAATGAAATTTACCCTAGAGACTCATAGAAACCACTGCCATTGAGTCTTAATCTCCCTAGTTTATTAGCCTTAGAGATCCAATCTTCTTTGGTTTTCCAGCCTCAGAAGAAATGATTTTGTAACTCCTTTCCCAATTGGTCTCCTGAAATTAGCCATTTCTCAAAAATATTTTCTTTTATGACAACTATTGTCAAAAGCAATTAAATTTTCCTTTTAGCCAAAACATGCTCCAAATTAACTCTTTCCAAATTTCAACTCCAAAATTTGACCCATTATAATAAATTCAAAATAATTATTAATTTATCCTCCAAAATTGATTTAATATTTTTTTCTTGAATATCTAAATTACCCGATTTATCTATAGGTTCCAATTGTCAATTTTGAAAAACAAGTTTACTAAAAATAGTAACTACTATTTTTAGAAAAGGGGGCATTACAAATACCAATAGTCACTCATTTATACTTTTTTTTAATAATTTATTATCTCATTTTAGGTGTCCACATATGGGGAAAAATATTAAATATTTTTCCACAACCCACCTTTATCGTTTGCTAGTGGACCCATCACCCCTTATGAGTATATTACAAACAATAGTGAGAATTAATATTATAAAATATTTTCCCAATACACCCTAAGTTCCAAGAGACACTTTCCAAGGATGTTGTAACCATGACATATGACATAGGATTTACAAGGTGGATGACACCTGTAGACACGTAAAATGTATCGGTTGATGCTATACACCCGATCCCGATTTAACTAACATCATTTCATCCTGAATCATCCCCTTTTCTAAATATTTAATCGAATAACCCTTATTTGATTAAATTCATCAAATTCCTCTCTTAATTAAATAAATCAAATTTATCCAATTAAGTCATCATTTCTCATTAATTATATAAATTATTTTATTTGATTAATCCTATAGTCCCCCTTTTAATTAAATAATTCATTTTATTTAATTAAATCTCTAAGGCCATCTAGTTAAATTAAATAAATTTAGCTTTATTTTATTTAGCACTAACATCATCTCCTTTTAATTAAATAAAGCAAATCATTATTTAATTAAGTCTAAATCATTATTCCTCTCAACTTTGATTTATTTAAATTCTAAAATCTAAATCAAAATTGTCAAACCAACTAACCTCCTCTTAATTAACCAAATCATGATTAATGCTAACTCTAATCCATGTCCCATCCTCTAGATAATGCAAATTGTACAATAAATCATTTCTTTTTATTTATTAAAATCTATAATTTCCCTCAACTTGGCATAAATGGGGAATATTCCTCCAAATTTGAAAATCCCTCCAAATAGGATATTTCCTTCCAACAATGCATTTAATTCATCTTACATGTCCTTTTTCCTTGAGCCAAGTGGACATAACTCCATTTGCTTGTACCTCCAACTTGTCATTTCACTAATTTCAAATTACACCTAATTACATTTATGGGCACATTCATCAAAATGTGCACATCCTTCCTCCATTCACATCTTGACAAGTGGCACTTTCCCATTGGATGTTGAATGATCCCACATTCCTCCATTTTGCGTATTCTTCCATCTTGTTCTTCTATAAATAGAAGGCCCTTCTTCTCATTTTGGATCCACAACTTAGAGCAAAGTTACTCTCTTCACATTGAGAGCTAATTTTATCCATTTTCATAGCAGTTGCCATCATCTTAGCTAGGTTATTACAAATTTCACGAAGGAGCTCATTGTTCTTCACCATCAAGTGGATCAATGTTCATCAAATCATCATCAAGCTTGCAAAGGAGTTGGGAAAGGGCCATCTTCCACATCAAAATGGCACCAATTCCCCCATGGGATTGAGAGTTTGCATGTTTTGATAGGATTTAATTGCTTTTTTTGTTGTGTTCTTCATTCATTTCCTATTTTGAGCATTGTAGATGAATGGCAAAGGGAATCTTAGTTCTAACTTGCATATGGACCTAATTGTGTGTTTATTTCTCATGTTTGTGCAGGTCTAGGATTGGGGTTCACATTTTTGGCTTTAGAAGGAGGGCGAACTTGAAGATTTCAACATGTTTTTCTCAAAATTTCTATGGTTTTTTGTTAACTTTTGTACCTATAGGAAACTGCACCACTACCAATCTAGTGGTGCCATATAGCGACACTGAAAACTCTAAACTCTGTCGCTGAGGTCTTCTCGCCCAAAAAATTAAATTTTCAAACTACGACGCTAGGCCATTTCTCTGTCACTGGGTTCCCAAATTTCAAATAGCATCACTTGCCAAAATAGTGTTGTAATTGCGCTCACTATCCCTGTTGTAGAGCATCGTTTTTAGTCCTAGTAGTGCTATATAATGTCACTGACTTGTTCAAATTGCGACGCATACGTGGGTTGTGCCACTGGGGTGGGGTAAAAAGTTGATTTCAAGTTATTTTGACATATATCTTTTTGCCTTTGATTATTTTGAGCTATTAACCTTTTTTCTACCTCTATGTTTCTTGGACTAATCATTTTTTGCAGGTGGAGTCAAGGGATGAAGCAAGGAGAATTTTGAAGTATAACATCATTTCTTTGTTATACTAAGTTTTTTTAAGCACTTTTGGGAGAAATTATAATCCCTCTCCTAAGAATTTTCTATCTTTCATGTCTTTAGGACTCACTAATTTTCAATTTGGGGATTAAAAAGAACAAGACAAAAGGATTAAAAAGAACTTTAGGCAGACTTACTAGATTTTGTTTAAAGGTTAACAATTGAACAAGGAACTTTCACTTTTCCTTTTGGTGCTTAAAAAGAATTCACTATTTCTTTGAAAGGATTAAAATGAACATTTGCTTCTATGTTTTGTAATCACCTACCCAAAGTTATATCATTTAAAAGACATATGCGCTTCTCTTACACCTCATGAAGATCTTGAGAATCAAAAGGTTTTTTGTGATATTAGGTTGTGTAAGTGATTGCCCCCACATTTCAATTTGGGTTTAAAATTGAACAAACCATGCGAGTGTGAGTAGAATATATCATGTGTGTTCTCTCTTTGTTTCTAAACGAAGATTGATCAAACTACAAATGTGTTTTCTTGCTTTTGTTTAACCTTAGAGGGCCTGCCTTGTGGGGAAAAGTAATCACCCAAGGAAATGATCCAACCGGGAACATGCTAAAGCCAAGCGACTTCCAACCGGTATATAAGTGTGGGTACTTGAGGAAAGTTCAAGTATCACGAGGATTTTTCTGACAAGAAGGGAAACAATGGTCTCTTGTCATATGGATGATCCCCCACGAATGGAATGCCCCTACTAGAATCTTTTTTATAAAGGCCAAAATCCCTATCTATTTGTTGGTGCAAGAACAGTCATTCTAAATCTGTCCTACATTTTTACAGCTCTTAGTAGAAATGATAAGTATGCCATGGGAGTTTCATGGGTGTTGATGCTTGGCTAACTCGAGAAGAGAGTGCATTGTAAGTGGGATCCTATGTCGTCAAGCATCTAATAATTTGCTAAGATTAGGCATAGCTAGATTTTTCCAAGTGGGAACTCAACAAATACTATCTTTCATCCATAGGATTGTGCATGATTTTGGAAACAAAACACTTTGCTTTATCTCAAAAAATTTGAAAAACAAACATTCAACATGAACACAAATTTCAAACCCTTTAGGAGAAGCAAATATCTTTGAACAAATTCACATGCTATTGCTTTCCCTTGGGATTCTCATCCTTAGAGGCTTCTAAGCATTTGGATTTTATCTCAATTTGCTCCTACTAAAGTCAACATTAGGTAACTCTTGCCTTGATTTTTCTTGGTTTCCACATAATAAACTTTGTGGGGATAAGGGGAGATTTGAGACATTTGAAATCTAGATTCAAAATCTAAATCAAGAGAGTGTTTGGGGTAAAACGAATTCACTAAGCAAAGATAAAACAGTTGGACCTGACACATGTGTCTTCTCAAATTCATGAAAAATCAAGATTCGAAAACTAAAATCCAAGGTTCTTAGTCCAAAAGATCATCAAAAGTGTTTCTCGATGCTCTATGAATTCAAACAAAGATTGATTTTCAACTTTTATAGACGTGCATCAAGAAACAATCCTAATTTGTATGAGTTTTATTATCAACAAAATCCAAGTCTCTTTTGGCAATTTGAACATCTTGTTTAGAGTAAAGCGTGTTCTTCAAAATCGAGGTCTTGTGAACAAGAGTCTTTTTAGGTACACATAGGATCAAATTCAACCATCACCCATCTTTCAAACATCAACCAAGATCATCTCACCAACAATTCTTGAAAAATATTGAAACCATCCTTTATGCTATACTTTTTGGAAAATCCATGAATCAAAATCCTTGAAAAAAATCCATGAATCCTTGAATCAAAAATCAAAATAATCTTGTTTGGCTAGGTATGTGTAGATGCATCCTTCTCCATATACTTAGTTGGATTATCATCAAAATCATCTTATTTGGTTAAGTGTGGGTAGATGCATCCTTCTCCCTACATTTAATCAAACTATCATTTTGTGAGAAAATCTATCCCATAGATAAACATCCAACATCCTAGGGTCCATTTGTTCATTATCCAAATCAATCCAAGAATCCAAGAATCCAAGAATCCAAGAATCCAAACCAAAAACAAGGTCAAAACCAAAAAATCAAAGAATCCAAAAGTCCCAGAAGTCTAGCATCCCCCTTAGGATTTTCTAAGAGTTCAATCATCCATATCATCCATCTTTCACACATCTTTCATCACCACACCTTTGATCTTTAAACATCCTATATTTTCTCTTTTGAGCTTCATTTTATGGTTCAAACGAGATCAGAACACAAGAAGAACATGGATAATAACAAAGAAACATCAACTTCAAGCGACCTAAAATAAACATCACCTAAGAACTATCTTGTTGGACCAAGCAACCCACTACCTGATCTTTCTCTCATCACACAAGATCCTCAAGAGTAAGGGAAAGTGGAAGACATCACCAACTCATGGATGACCCAAGATGAAATCACCGAAATACTTTGAAACCCTGACAACCACAAACTTGTCAAAGCCATGTTAAGACTAAGCCCTTCCCAATACATGCTTGAATTGGTAAAGGAAGGAGCCAAACTACCTTCCAATTTCGATGTGAGCACTATTGTGGTGAAGCCTTTTATGCCACTTGTACCATCCACTTCACCCACTCAAAGCATTTTCCAACCCATTCCACAATCCACATCATCTATTTCCACCATGCAACCTATTGTTAAAAAGGGAGTGTGTTGCTCAATGCCCTTCAAAAACACCCCCTTACCAATACTCAAAATTTGGACGCCAATACTATCATAGGTACATAAGTACCATCCCTCAAAATCCACTCCACCAATATGTCCCACTCACATTCCATGACACCAAGGACATGTCCTTTCACGCAACGTCAATGTATGCTCTTGACGCCTAGGTTTCCCTTCTATTGGTACAAATAGGCCTATTTGAACCAGGTGGACTTTTTGGGGCCTCACCTTCATCTACTCTGAAAAAATTTCCACCAATTCCACCACCATTCCTCCCCTAAAACATCAACATCATTTCCTTGTTTAGGGCTCCCCCCTTTACCTAATACAAATCAGTCAATCCAGGTCAATCTGTTGATCACCAATCAAATCATTACATCAAATCCTCCGAATGTACCATCAATACCGCAACAATAGATGGTATCCAACTAAGCAACAATTTCAATCCCAACAAATCAAAACATGGTCTCTCAAGGACCTAGTACCTCAATCACACCAACAACCACCATCACTCAAAAAAAATCTCAACCACTTACCACCACAATCATTCAAAACACATCTCAACCACTCACTACCATGATCACTCAAAACACATCTCAACCACTTCTCACCACATCCAGTACAATTCCAAATCCCCCACCACCACCACCAAAACCAAATGTGGCAAGCCAGTATAGCATAGTGCTACAACCTCACCAAGCCTACCAAAAGGCACTCCAACAATACCAAGTTTCTCAAAAAATAGCACAAGCCATTCAAGCTACTTAGGCTACTCAAGCCTCTCAAGCTGCACAACAAGCACAAACCCAAGCATTGTTACAACAACAAGCACAACAAGCAATGCAAGCCCAAGCATTGTTGCAACAATAACAAGCCCAACAAGTAGCACAAGTTGCTCAAGCTGCACAACAAGCAACACAAGCACAACAAGCAACACAAGCTCAACAAGCTCAAAAAGCCACCCAGGTGCAAGCCCAAGCATTGTTGCAACAACAACAAGCCGCTCAAGCCGCATAGGCTGCCCAACAAGCACAAGTGCAAGTGCAAGCACAAGCATAGGTGCAAGTACAATACCTCACACAACAACAATCATACTGGCTAGCATTGCGACAATACCAAGAGCAGCAAGAAGTAGCCCAACTAGTAGCCCAACAAAAAATGTTATTGGCACAACAACAACAGCAAGCCCAACAACAAGCATTATTAGTGCAACAACAACAAGACCAACAACAAGTATTGTTGGTACAACAACAATTACATGCGTACTTGGCACAACAAAATGTACAAACACCATCCACCAACACACCAACCAATCCACCCATCCCTCCAATGATTGAACCTTCTCATAACACCTTCATCCCACCCCCTGATCCTCAAGATGATGTATCAGCACAAATCAAATTTCTTTCACAATAGGTGTTGGAACTTCAATCAAGGAAAACCACAAAGCCACAAAAGAACTTATGCCCCTACCCATTCAACATGAACATTATCATGAAACCATTCCCAAAGGGATTCGAGATCCTAAAATTTGACAAGTATCGTGGGACCAGAAACCCTGAGGATCACATTAGGGAGTTCTAGGTACACTGCATGGAAGTCGCCTATGATGAAATTTGCTTGATGTGAATCTTCCCTCAGAGCTTGGTAGGTCCAGCCATTGACTGGTTCTCTTGTCTCTCAAGAATCAAAAAATTCTAGGAAATTATGGACTAATTCATCCAAAACTATTCCTTCAACATAGCTATGGATGTGAGCCTTGAAGAACTATCAACTATGAAAAAATCCAAGGGAGAGATGTTTGCTTCATTCCTACAACGATGGCGATCCAAGGCCAACAAGAGAAAGTGGGCCATACTCTAGGAATAGCAAGTGTGTACCATCATTGCAAACCTTGATGGACTCTTGTCCTTTCATCTCAAGATGCAATGCATCACAACCTATGATCAGTTGATCCCTAAGGTGCTCAATATCGAACGAGCCCTTATCTCGCAAGGGAGAATTCATTCTTATCAAGAAATTTTCCCATCCACGAGCTATAATGACAAACCATGTACATGGGTGAAGAATAAAAAAATTAACAATGATGGTGTTTTCGACGCCAAAGTTGTCATCAGTGCACCTCGACAAAACACACCAACACCCCAACAACAAACCCAAACCAACAATCAGAATAATCGGCAAGCTAACATGGTGACTCGGCAACCGAACAATCAAACAATAAACAATGTGAAAGATCAAAGGGGACCACCCTAGTGAAACAAGAACTCCCCCAAGTGGAAGTACATAGCCCTTAGGGAATCGACTAAATCTATCATGAAGAGACTGGTGAAGGAAAAACTCATCACAGTTCCCACATAGGAAAACTATCAAGAATCCTTGGTAAAACCACCATGGTACAATGAAAATCGCCTTTGTGATTTCCAAAAAAATCAAGGGACACACCATTGCCAACTACATGAGGCTCAAAAACTTGATCCAGGACCTCATAGATGACAAAATCATAAATGTGGAACAACTAGCTAGAAATCAAAATCTCAAGATTTACACAAATCTGATGCCCAATCACAACAACAAGGGGAACAGTAACAATGATAAAGGAAAGGGGGCATTCAAAAGTGTAAATCATGTGTACAATCATGTCGTCACATCCCTAGAAGAGTATTGCACTGTTATCACCATCAAAGGAGCCCAAGCCGATTGTGGAGTCACCACAAGAGGCAGAAAGGTCACCATTGCAGGGCCTTCTCAGCCAACCAGAGCATCTACTTCCAACCCAAGATCCATTCCCAGTGGCTACAATGTCCTTGACTAGTTGAAGAGAACCCCAGAACAAATCTCCATCATGGAGTTGTTAAAAATCTCACCAGCCCACAAAAAGATCCTAGAAGAAGCCTTGGCCTCATCTTTTGTTCCCACTGATCTAGATGCGGATCATTTCCAAGCTATGGTCTCCTACCTCACCACACCTCACCTCTTAACTTTCTCATAGCAAGATCTTCATACACAACCATCTCATAATTGTGTGCTTCATCTCGTGGCTTATGTCCATAAAAACAAGGTCAAGAGGGTCCTGGTGGATGGAGGTGCAGGGTTGAACATATGCACCCTTAAACTAATAAAAATTATAGGATTCTCCAAAGATGTTGTTGAGGAAGGAAAAGGGATAACCATCAGAGCCTGCGATGATCAAGAAAGAGTGTCTCAAGGCACCATCCAACTCCCTATTCAAGTAGGGTCACCCATCATGGAAACAACATGTTAGGTTCTTGATCTAGAATTGCCTTATAGTATCCTCTTGGGGCGTCCCTGGATTCATGAGATGCAAATTGTTGCTTCCACCTTCCACCAGTGTGTCAAATTCCCATACCAAGGCCAAGAGGTCACCGTCCATGGTGATCCTGAACCATTCTATTACTGTAAGAACTTGGAAGAAAAATATTACAAAATCCCCCAAGTGACCAAGAACAATGAAGGCCCTTCAACACCATACATAGACCCAGCTACTCTCGCCTCCACTTTTGGGACAAAGAAACCCAACATTCCTGCCATATCCGACATCAAGGTCATAATCCAAGACAATGGGTGTGGGGATTACACAATTCCAAATAATTCCTTCATTGTAGGAGAGTTACCACAATCTCCCATATCACATGGCCAACCACAACCCACTAGCACTCCATCCCAAATATTCACAGCAGACCCCTCTAGCTACAGGAGTTGGGGAGACTAAGGTTGAGAAGTAGTGGAGGAAGAACCATCCAAAATGTTGTACCAAGACAATAGATTTGCAACCGATCTTCCTATGGATGACAATAGTAAAGGGTTACAAATGATGCTTTCCATGGGCTATAATAGAAACAAGAAAATTGGGAAGAACGATAATGCTCTTCTAGAACACCTCATTGTTGAGAAATGCATGAAAATATTGGCCTTGGTTGTACTCCTCCTAGGGTAACCATACATGTTAGAGCTGCTCTAGTTAGAAGGGACATAACACCTCCTGAAGTATCAGTATTATCCCCTAGGTCATCAGCCACCACCCAATGATTACCAATGTCCACAGGACTGCCCTTAGACAATTTCACCTTTAACATCACTAATGTGTGTAGTAGTGAGGATGACAAACCCGAGAGAGGTATACCTTCATTATTTGAAGACTCTGGCCTCTTTATGATTAGCACCCTGTCCTTTGAGTTTGAAAACCAAGCCCATGAGATAAAACTAGTCTACCCCCAGTTCATTGATTATGACCAACAAGGACCACCAATTCTAGACACATTCGAAAATGATGAGGCGCTCTTGGAATTCATGGAACTGCAGAATAACATTCCATGTTGGGATCATAAAGTAGTATTTTTCATCAAGCTAGACACACGCATATTATGGGGAGACGATTGAATCACTCAGTCACAAAAGCAAAAAAATGAGAATAATCTCTAGGTCTTTGAGTGAAAACCACACTATGGCACTCTTAGACCTAAAAATAGTAAAAATAACGGACACATATGATGGTGAAAACCTCTTTGAGGCACCCGAGGATGGGGGATTCAATCTTCCTCTCAGTCCTCTACATCAGGAAAGGTCAGTGGTTCTAGCTGAGAAATGCAACCCAGTTAGGAATAGATGAAATGTCACACATCACATTTTATGCAGAGTCATTGTTGTCAGAGGAACAAGATCTCCTAGCTACCTTCTTAAGAGAAAGGAAAGTCAACTTTGCATGGACTTATGCCGACATGCTTGGGCTTGATCCAGAAATTATAGTCCACCATCTAGCAGTCTACCCTAAAGCCAAGCCTGTGAAATAAAAGTTAAGAAAAATGCATCCCCATATTGCCTTGTTGGTCAAAATGGAATTGAAGAACCTGCTTGATGCAGGATTCATACAGCCAATCAACTACCTAGAATGGGTATCTAATCTGGTACATATTTCTAAGCCCACTGGGGGCATCCGTATATGCACAAATTTTAGGGACCTAAACAAGGCATGTCCCAAAGATGACTTCTCATTACCCAACATTGATATGATTGTAGACATGGCTATGGGACATGAGATGCTTTCACTAATGGATGGATTCTCTAGGTATAACCAAATTATGATTGACAAAGAAGACCAACATAAGACGACCTTCACTTGTCCATGGGGGACATACTGCTAGAATATGATTCCATTTGACCTAAAGAACGCTGGAGCCACCTATCAAAGGGCCATGACATTAATCTTTCATGATATGATCCATAAGACTATGGAATATTATTTTGATGATATACTAGAAAAATCCAGAAAGAGGAGGGACCACATAACAATATTAAGTGCCATCTTTGATAGACTTGAGGAATACAAGGTTTGCCTTAATCCAAAGAAGTGTGTCTTCAGTGTACAATCAGGAAAGCTGTTGGGGTACATAGTGTCTATGGGAGGTATTGAAATAGATCCTACTAAGGTAAAAGCAATCCTCAAGATGGAGGCACCTAATACATTGAAACAGTTGAGAGGCCTCCAAGGTAGGCTCTAGTCCATTTGCAAGTTCATAGACCAATTAGCAGATAAGTCAATCCCATATTCTCACCTACTCCACAAGGGGGTAGTGTACAAATGGGATGAAAAATGCAACCAAGCCTTCAACAAGATCAAAGAATATTTGCTCACACCTCCAGTTCTCATGCCTCCAATCCTAATAAAGCCTCTAATCCTCTACATATCAGCAACGAGGACAACTCTCGGTGCTCTCCTAGCATAGCACGAAGAAAATGGAACAAAGAGGGCCATCTATTACATCAGTCGTACAATGGTAGGGTATGAGTTAAACTACTCATTCATTGAAAAATCCTATCTAGCAGTGGTGTTTTCCTTGCAAAATTTTAGACACTACATGTTGGCACACAAAATCAAACTCATCGCAAAGATCGACCCCCTCAAGTACCTTCTCTCCAAGGAAATGCTCATAGAAAGGATGGCCAAGTGGGTCATGATCCTATCTGAATAAAACGTCGAGTATGTGGAACGAAAGGCAATCAAGGTCTAAGTGATCGTAAATCAGCTTGCAGAAGCACCAATGTATTTAGAGAATCCACTAATATCATAGTTCCCCAATGAATCCATCTTCAGCCTAAGCATAGCCGACCACTGGAAACTATACTTTGATGGTTCCTACACGCAACATGGATCAGGAGCCGAAGTCATTTTCATCACCCCACAAGGGAACTGCATACCCAAATCATACAAGTTGGTATTTCCCTACACTAACAACATTTATGAATATGAGGCTCTAGCCATAGGTCTCAGAATAGTAGTGTAGTGGCACATCATGGCTCTCAAAGTATATGGAGATTCACAATTGATAATCAATCAAGTGAATGATGAGTATCAAACAAAAGATGATAAGCTAACTCCATACAAAAATCTGGTGGAGAGTCTCAAGGATTCCTTCATTAATATCACATTCAAGCATATTCCTAGAGTGAACAACAAAGTAGCAGATGCCATGACAACAATCAGATCCCTACTAGACATCCCTTGCAATGTCCCAAAACATGAATTCTTAGTAAAGCAGTTTCTCACACCCACATTCAAGGTACTAGAGTTAGAATTTATGTGCAAAATCGTTGGTCCTGATGATCCCTGGAACCATGATATTTACACCTACTTAAGAATAGGAGTCCTCCCTGCTAACTTACCCTTGACCTTGGCCAAGAAGTTACTAAGAATAGGGTACTACTGGCCCACAATGGAAAAAGAGGCACATGACTATGTCAGGGAATGTTTGCAGTGTCAATAGTACGAAGATCTCATCCATGCTCCAGCTCAAGAACTTCATCCCATCGTCACACCATGGCCCTTTTCGCAGTGGGGGCTCGATCTCATTGGTAAAATCACCCCCACCTCATCTAGTGGTCACAATTTTATCATTACTACCACTGATTACTTCACCAAGTGGGTGGAAGCCATACCTATGACCTACATAACTGAAAAGAAAATATTAAAGTTCATCCTGAACTACTTAATATGCCACTACGGTGTCCCACAAGCCATTATCTCAAATAATGTGACACCATTAAAAAATCAGGATGTCTGTGACCTATGCGACAAATTCAAAATCCAACATCGCTTTTCCACTCCATATTATCCCCAAGGGAATGACCAAATTGAGGGTACAAATAAGACCATATTAAAAATCCTGAAAAAGATGGTCAATGAAGTTGGTCATGACTGGCATTTGTAGTTAAATCTTGCCCTTTGGGCCTATCGCACAAGCATCCGCACACCCACAGGTGCCACCCCATTTTCCCTGGTCTATGGATTAGAAGCCATATTACCTATCATGATCAAGCTCATGTCCCTAAGAATCTCACTACAAAACCACATCATAGATCAAGAATACTGGGTCTCGCGACTAAATGAGTTGGATTTGTTGGACGAGCGGCGTCTAAGTGTCTTGAACCATCTACAGGTCTATCAAAATTTCCTCAAGTAGAATTACAACAAGAAGATCAGAAGCAAGACCTTCCAAGTTAGAGAACTGGTGCTAAAAGAAAATTAGAATTTTTTTCCAAATCTGAATAGTAAGGGAAAATTTAAGCCTAATTGGTTGGGCCCATTCATCATCACAACAAGCTATAAGTCAGGGGCATATCAGTTGTCAATGCCTGAAGGAGAACCTCTGCAGGAGCCCATGAACAACTCCCATTTTTAAAAAATTATGCCTAATATTGCAAGGTATGAAACCAAAAATACAAAAACATGGGCAAATGTCCTAAAAAATGGTCACCCTAATGAAAACCTGGCAAATAGGCATCTTGGTGACAAAAAAAAAAATCAGAAAAAGGATTAAACAGTAAAGAGAAAAAAATCATCCTCTAGTGAAAACCACTTCGGTGGCACTTTGGGAAAGTACCTTGGTGAAAACCTGGCAAATAGGTGCCATGGGTAAAATAAGCACTCTCCATCCATCTTGTTCTTCAAAAATTGCTTTGCATCATTCACCCATCCATTACATTCGATTCCATCACATCCATTCCATCTGCATCCGCATCATAGCTTGGTTATGTGTTCATGTCATGATCCCTCCTAATACTACTCAGGTCATTCTAAAGGTCAGTTTTTCCTGCCTATATCGAAGTAGTCTATCACATCACGCTAGTGGCATGTCTTGCATTGGATCAGATTTGTGTACATTATTGAAGTCTTAAAATTGAAAAATCCCAAAAACATCAGAAAATCAGAAAATTCCAAAAACATCCAGAAAATCAAAAATCCCAAAAACATCCAAATCATATCAAAATCCCAAAAATAGGTCAAAAATTTAGTGAAAAAGTCAAAACAAAGTCGTTTGTTGAACTACGTCATCTATGAGCTTTGAACGTAGGAAAGGTTGATATTCGATCATCCCCTAAGACATCTAGGTCAGTCCTTTAGGAGTTCATCATAATAAAATGACAATACATCATGTTCATATCTTCATCAATAATCAATTCAAATCGTCAGTCGAACTACGTGGTCTCTACGTGTATAATGTAGGCAAGGCTAATCTGTTGATCTGGCCCCAAGGTCCCTAGGATAGGTCTTTAGGTTAATTCTTTGGTTAAAATCTCAGAAAACACCTAAAATTTGGAAAATATGAAAATCAAAACATTTTTTAAATCTCAAAAAAATCCAAAAACAACCTCAAAACATTTCAAAATGATCAAAAACATTCAAACAACCCAAAAAATACATCCATCTATCTCATCACGCTATCACTCGCAATAAACATCACTCATAATAAATCATCATCACTCTCAACCTTTGGTGAAACAATCGAAAACAAGCCTAGCAATCACAAGTGAAAAACTCAAACGTCAAAAGTCTCAAGCTTAATTCAGTGAGTAAACAAGTTGGTCAACTTTGCGTGTCAATAGCTTATCATCCAGTCAATCTCATCATCATCTAATAACATCATGTCCTAGGATGCATCCTTCCTACAATGGACATCAACATCAGGCATCACTGTAGTTTAGTCTTTGCTATCGCTATGAAGAACATTAGATTGTTTGTTTACTTGACTTTATCTTGTTGGATTTATCTTATTGTGCTCATTCCAAGGACCTCTCAATGATGTCTAAATGAAAGATTTAGAGAGATAGGAATGGGGCAACAATCATTATCTTTTTTCTGTTGTGCTTGTTGGATATTCTTGTAATATAACTTTGGTTGTGCATGCTTTGTTTGGTTTGTAGGGAGGGTGTTTGAATGTCTTGTTGAACACATAGGAAGGCTTTCCTTTCTATGTTTTGGTCCAAGATGTTTGAGATATTTGAACTGCACTTTGAGCAGGGTTTCGTATGCCAGGTGTGAATAGGAATACTCCTATCTAATTGTCGAGTCAATTCCATCACACTAGGTGCAACGCCATCCCGGTTCTTTATACCTTGATGCATCGCACCTATGTGTGTAATCAAACATAAGGTAAATGGCCCTTTGAAAATCCTAACTCTCGACAAGCGAACATCTTCCGTATCATCATCATCTCCAATAAGGTCTTCTCAAATCACGGACTTGTTGGATCCTCTTATTTCTTCTGTCTTTTTTCCACACTAACATGGTACCATGATAGTTAATCAAAATCATCGCTAATGCATCCATCCTACATCTACAAACCGTCAGCATAATGCATATCATATCATATCATATAAGAAGAATTAAATCATCTCACATACATTGTATCTCATGGCATAATATAGATTGGTTATTCTAAGCATCACATAAACCATACATTTGCATCCATTACATAAACATTAAATCATCATAAAATAAGCATCATCATATCATATCATATGCATCATCATGTCAACCATAAATGCATCACCATATCATACATTGAAAAGATATTGAAAAAGAAAAAGATTGTATTTCATACATTTTATCATCATCCATTAGGTGCATAATATAGATCTGTTAGTCAAAGCATTCATATATCATAATCATTGCATTTGCATCATTATATCATAACAGAAAAGATACTAAAAAAAGAAAGCATCCCATTGCATAATCATGGTACATCACAAAATATCACATTTGCATCATCATATAGAAACATACATTGCATTGCATCACATAAGATAGAATCATTACATCACATATAAACCATTGCATATAGAAAGTAAAAGTATTAACCCATAATGCATAAATAGAATAAAACAACATCACATTAGATCAAATCATCTCATATCATCTCATATATCATCAAAATAATACACTGCTATGGTACAAAATCAGGATCAATTGTGTATCAATCAGTATAATACAATCGCCCACTAGGCTATCAAAAAATGAGCACGTAGATCACAAAAAGAATACTATCTCTAATCAAAATGTGAGCTAGCCCTACTGGCTGCTCCCATCACCGATTGGCCTCTCCTCGTGACCCTCTAGAGGCCTATATCATATCTACTATGAATATTCTGGGACCTGTGCTTCCCGAGGCACAGCCTGATGGTAATGCACATGATAATAATCCACCTCTCAGATGGCATCCTGGTATGCCCACAATGACACTATGCTCCTAGAGGAGGATGCAACCATACTCTCTAGTTGCTATCTCCAACCCATCTCCTGTGTTGTCTGCAGCTCGACAACCTACTACTGCTAGATAGCCTGATCTCTCTTGGTTGTAAGGGTCAAGACCTACTGCCTCACCTGATCCCTCTTTGTCATGAACACCTAAATTTGAGCTTGAAGTTGTAAAATCTGACCATCCCTAGGGTTTGGTTGTGGTGGTGACTGGATGGGTGGTTGGTCCTAATGACCATCTTTGGGTGGTGTATGTTTCCTGTCCTAGTCCTAGTGACCATCTCTGTGTTGTTCAGGCTACTGCTCTGGCTGTCATGGAGATGTGACACCTACTCCTCTGCCTCTGCCTCTTCCACCATCCCCATCCCTGTCGCTTTCTCCATCTCCCCTACCTGCTCGGCCCCACCCGTGACCTGCACCTTGGCCTCTCGGTCTCCTCATAATCTATGCACTTGGCACTGTCAGTCAAACTAGAGGATGAATCCAATCTCTATATACCTGTGTGGTCTTTGAGTCTTCCTATCCCTAATCATAAGGCCATGGCCTAGCCACTACTTGCATAAAACTCTACACAACATCTGCTATGGGAATCGTCTAACCCCATGTCATCTCCCTCATAGTACAGGCAAAGATGGCCACATACTGGTCATTGGGTTGGTCCTGTGTGTCTCCAAACCGATGGGCCAATCTATCAGGAAAATACCTCTCCATCATGGTATGCTCCCTTCCCTACATCAAATGGTCTTGCCTGGAAAAAAATAACTATTGTACATTATCATACCAGGTAGGCATGCCAAGATAGGGTCTCCATGTGAAGACTGTCATCTCATCGATGACTCGTCGTTAGTGTTGAATGCCTGTTGCCCCTGTGCGTGAAAAGGTAAGTGCACCCATGTATCTCCAGATGACTAGATCATCTAGCTCCATGTTGACCGATGTAACTCTGATAGGGCGAAGCACTGCAATGTGCTCTTAGGCCCAAATGTGCTGTAATGTGACCCCTGACTCGATAGCTCGACTATAACAATAAGAAATTTTGTGAAGGTCATGGTACAAGGAGGGCAGCATCACTGACCCCCAAACAAAGAACTCCCTCCATTGGAGCATCCACTCCCAAGCAAGCTCCCAACCTAGGCTGAAGTATCACCCACACTGATCTAGTGCTACGAGTCTCGAAATGATCACAACTACTATCAATCTGAAATATGGTACCACATGCCTATACTGTTCAATCTTGATATGTCCCTCTATGAAAATAATCTTGTCGACACCCATGATATTGTAGCAGGTGTCCCTATCAGCCTCCACATCATAGATCACTCTCTCCTCATGGATCAACAAATGCAAAATGCACCACACATCCTCCAGGGTCACTGTGGCCTTGCCTATGGGAAGGTGGAACAAAGAGGTCTCATTGTGCTAGTGCAATCATCATCCCTAAATGTGTCTAGATGACTGGGGAATAGGTGACATACCATAATCCAATTGCTCCCAGGTGCTCCTAGAGAACCTCATCCAAAGGGGGATCCTGAGTCAATCTGTGCAATATAGAAGATCTATACTCGCATGAATGGACCGGCTCCATGTCCTCCTACAACAAAAAAGTCACAGCATCAAGTTTGTAAAAAATTGGGATCCTGTTAGAAACCCGTGCAACCAAAATAGCAAATGTGTCACTATCCACAATTGTGTAACTATTTGAAACTTTTAAATTGCACCGCTGGAAGCCAAAAATTTCCAAACTCTGCTACCGCGATAGTTTTTCAACGGCCTAGTTTGACCCCTAACCCTAATTTTTAAACAATACCACTGCAGTGCTATGTGCATATGTAGTACTCTTTGCACTAAAACCCTAATTTCTAAACTCTGCCACTACTGTGCAACTCTCATCAATGGTGTAGTTTAGACCCACGTGGCATCGATTTAAGCTTTTCAGCAGCACTATATGGCACTGCTTGACTTTGTTGACCCCTAGACCCTAATAAATGAGCTCAAAAATTGAAATAAAAGGTCGGGATAGGATGACTTATCATTGGTCTTGTGCTAGGAAGCCTCTAGTACACTCGCACGCACCCAAAAATGTGTCGTGGAAGCACGTGTTGCGCCATCTCAATCAGTGCTCAAAGCTCAAATCATAGGAATTCTAAAGGGCTATGTGTGCAAATGAATTGGAAGTGGCCCCCTGGGGCCTATTTAAGCCTAAAAGTTAGGGTTTTTTGACCCTGTTTAGCCATCCAACTAGGGTTTTGGACCCTTGATCCCGTTTTTGTCCAATTGAGGCTCGTTTTAAATCATTTTGTCACATTTTGGCACATTTTTTTGGCTTCCTGAAGCCTTTCTAGACCTATTGAGCACCTTGTCCTCTTTTTTTTCACGAGATCACCAAAAAAATCAAAAAATTTGTCCGATCTCTTGAGGGGCTAGTATATCAGCATAATTCGTCTGTTGGGGCAGCATTGGGGCATTTTGAAATCGAAAAAAATTCAGCTTTTGATCAAGACATGTTTATTCTTTGAATCAACACAACAAGTGCATTGCTTCAAAGAGGGGAAAAATGTAGACACATAAAATGTACCGGTTGATGCTATACACCTGATCCTGATTTAACTAACATCATTTCATCCTGAATCATCCCCTTTTCTAAATATTTAATCAAATAACCCTTATTTGATTAAATTCATCAAATTCCTCTCTTAATTAAATAAATCAAATTTATCTGATTAAGTCACCATTTCTCATTAATTAAATAAATTATTTTATTTGATTAATCCTATAGCCCCCCTTTTAATTAAATATTTCATTTTATTTAATTAAATCTCTAAGGCCATCTAGTTAAATTAAATAAATTTAGCTTAATTTTATTTAACACTAACATCATCTCCTTTTAATTAAATAAAGCAAATCTTTATTTAATTAAGTCTAAATCATTATTCCTCTCAACTTTGATTTATTTAAATCCTGAAATCTAAGTCAAATTTGTCAAATCAACTAACCTCCTCTTAATTAACCAAAACATGATTAATGCTAACTCTAATCCATGTCCCATCCTCTAGATAATGCAACTTGCAGAATAAATCGTTTCTTTTGATTTATTAAAATCTATAATTTCCCTCAACTTGGCATAAATGGGGAATATTCCTCCAAATTTGAAAATCCCTCCAAATAGGATATGTCCTTCCAACAAGGCATTTAATTCATCTTACATGTCCTTTTTCCTTGAGCCAAGTGGACATAACTCCATTTGATTCTCCCTCCATCTTGCCATTTCACTAATTTCAAATTACACCCAATTGCATTTATGGGCATATTCATCAAAATGTGCACATCCTTCCTCCATTCACATCTTGACAAGTGGCACTTTCCCATTGGATGTTGAATGATCCCACATTCCTCCATTTTTCTTATTCTTCTATCTTTTTCTTCTTCTTCTCATTTTGGATCCACAACTTAGAGTAAAGTTACTCTATTCACATTGAGAGCTAATTTTATCCATTTTCATAGCATTTGACATCATCTTAGCTAGGTTATTGCAGATTTCACCAAGGAGGTCATTGTTCTTCACCATCAAGTGGATCAATCTTCATCAAATCATCATCAAGCTTGCAAAGGAGTTGGGAAAGGGCCATTTTCCAAATCAAAATGTCACCAATTCCCCCATGGGATTGAGAGTTTGCATGTTTTGATAGGATTTAATTGCTTTTTTTGTTGTGTTCTTCATTCATTTCCTATTTTGAGCATTGTAGATGAATTTCATGGAGAATCTTAGTTCTAACTTGCATATGGATCTAATTGTGTGTTTGTTTCTCATGTTTGTGCAAGCCTAGGAATGGGGTTCACAACACCTAATCTTAACATTCTCCCACTTGACATCAACATTGTAAATACACCCATAGGAATCACAAACAAGGGAAAATCATCCCTTAGCCAATCATGTACCATCTGAATCTTCATCATGCTCTCATGCTCCAACAAGATACTTACAAAAGCAACCATTGTAACCACCATCAAGCAAAAATCCTTCACATCCTCCAACATGCCACCTATGGAAGAAAAAGGAACATTACAAGGTAAAACATATCAACTGTCACTGAAACCTGCACCAATATTTACATGAACACCTTGCAAAATTAAAGGTGTCTTATAAGGGTAATTTATCCTCATCTAGTTAAAGTGTATATTTTTCTTTGTATATGCAATTTTCAAATTTCAATGTACATATGTAGAGTCAGTAGAATAGTTTTTCCTTTTTGGTGATGCATAATATTGAAATGGGGAGTAAAGCAAATAGGGGGAGCTATTATAATGTAAATATATTAGTAAGGGGGAGTAAATAAGAGAAGTATCTTTTTGGTACTCTTTGCCCTTGATGTCAACGGGGGATAATGTTTTGGAGAAGTGTTTTTCCATTAATGAAAAAGGGGGAGATTGTTGGCAACATGAGAATGATGGTATATGGTGTTGTCATTAATGGAAACCCATTGTAGAAATGATGGTATATTGGTACGTATGTAGTTCGAAAGAAGACCAAGTGTGTTTGAGGAAATCAAATAAGTCCTAGTGCATTTTCAATATAATAGAGCAATAGTTTTGTGGTCCACATTGCTTTGTAGTGCATCATCTTGTCATGTGGATAAGGGTACATGTTGAAGCATTCTATATCTGGAGTTTTAGGGTTGTATGTATTTCACAACTAAAGATATTGATGATAGTGTATCGAGCTTAGTAATGACAAAGTTATAGGTACAAAGTGCATATTAGAATGCTTTGCATTCCACCGTAGATGATTATTATGTTGTGCAATTTTGAGGAAGTGTTTGAGGATGTCATAAGTGTATGCACTCCAAGTGGCAAGTGATTTGGTGGTTCATGTGTTGATTTGTGGATGAACAATTTGTTCATTCAATGTTTGCTCCACCGATTTTGCTATGCAGTTGTGACCTAAGGGTTTTGGGGTTGTCTGGAGTTGAATTATGTAAGGAGAGGGTGGGAGTGATTATAGGTCATGCCAACCTATTTTGATGAAGAACAAATTTTGGTTTCTTTCGCAGGGCTTGTGTGATGGAGTTTTGGGCTGACAGGTCATGGTGTTACATGTTTCAAGCAATTAGGCTAACCTAATTGATATACAGGGGTTTTGTGGTATATATAGAAGATTGATTTAGTGTGTGAATGATGAATGTAGAGATTGTGAGAGATATGTGATGTAGAGTGAAGTGCGAAAGGTGATAGTGGTGAAGTATGAAGTGTGTAAAGTTAGTTTTATGAGCTTAATTGGAACTGTATCTCCAGCATGTTGCAGATGCATTGTTAGCAATTCAAAATTTGGCAGTGAGCCATTCTTCTACTCTCTTTTCTATTTTGGACAGTGATTCCCTTGGGTAGTGATCCCTTAGCAGTGAGCCATTCTTTCTAGACAGTGAGTTCTCCATTTTGTAATCCATTGTAATTGGTTATAACATATTACGAGCTAATCCTCATCGTGGCTTTTCCCTTCCAAGGGTTTCCCACATAAATCTAGTGTTCTTGTGTTTATTTATGTGATACATGCTTTCATTGTTCCTTTCCATTTCTACAAGTTTTATGACATGCTTTGAATGCATGCTTAAGTTGATGAAGTTAATGAATTTTAGTGAATACAGATTCACCCCCCTCTCAATATTCGGGGTGTACAACATTAAGTGTTCTTTTGAGAACTATATGATCCAAGAGATATTTTCACTATAAAATATCTCCATTTGACACACACAACTATAAGTGTGTGTGTGTGAAATAATGTCAGCTTATTAAACTCAATAACACCTTAATAAAACATTAAATCAAAGAATCTAAGAGTATAAAACACTTTAAAGCAAACAGATTCTTCAAAACTGTCTCATCGTCCTCTATCTCCAAGGATTCATTGTAAGCTTCTTGCTCTTAGATTGTGTAAGTAAAAGTTCAATAGAATGGCAACCTAGAGAATGAGTAAATATGCAAAATGAAAGAAACCAAGTTCCTATGCTAAATGATGATGGAATGACATTGTAGATATGCAACTAATGGATATGAAAATGCTTGAGATAATGAAATTAAAATGCTTGTGCTAAGATGTTTGATCACTAGAAGACTATAATTCTCATGCTATGCAATAATAATCCTCTCTTTTCAAAGAGCCAAGAGGTCTTATTTATAGATTTTTGGAGACAAAAGCTTAGTTGGCAAAGATCAAAGATTGAGATTGAGTCTAGATAAATCGACGATGAGAGAAGAAAAAGTTGGAGAATATAATGGAGAAGGGATAAAGATTTCTTCCAAAAGACTAAGAAGAAGAATAGGAAGAAGATTCCAAATTTTGTTGAGAGGATAAAAGCACATTCAAATCAAAATTGAATTTTTCAGTTTTGGTTGAGAAATAGTTATAGACATGTGCTCAATTGATTTTTTCAATTTTTGAAAGAATTAAAATATTTCAATTTTGTAAAGAATTAAAATATTTCAATTTTTGAGTTGGAGGAAAATGAAATATTAAATAAAACAAATATTTGAAACTTGTTTATTTAATAAAAGAGGAAAATGAGAATTAAATAAACTTTTGATTTAATTTATTTAATTAAGAGGAAGGTGATAATTAGATAAACTTTGTGATTAATTTATTTAATTAAGAGGAAAATGATCAATAATTAAATAATTCAAATTATTGCAATTGATTATTTAATTAAAATGAAAGATTAAATAATTAAATAAAACAACCATAGGAAATTGTTTATTTAATTAAAATGATGGAATTAGAAGAATGTGATGAAAATGAAAGAATTAGAATAATGAACTATATAAATAAATATTTCTATTTATTTAATAGTAGATGAAAAGAGTTAATTAATCAAATAAAAATATTTAATTAATTAGATTGATATTAAACCACCATTGAAAGATTGATATTAAGATGAATAACTTTGATTTTTGCCTTATGGATAAAACAATGTCATAAAAGGATTTGACGACACCAGCTCCCGACACATTATGGACCCCTAGTACGTATGACGTAAACCCCCTTGTGATTTGATTGGTCAAAAATTTAAATTTTTTTGGCACGTTTTTCCCGCTTTTCACGTGTTTTCCATATTTTAGCATTTTTTATCCATTTTTTAGTGCTTCTAATAGATATTTTAGCACTTTTGATATTCTAGTGCATTTGATTAATATTTTAGCTCTTTTGATAAATATTGTAGCGCTTTTGATAAATATTGTAGCGCTTCTGATATTATAGCACTTTTGATAAAGATTTTAGCACTTTTGATGATTATTGTAGCGCTTCTGATATTGTAGCGCATACGACGAATATAATAGCGCTTTTGCTTGATTTTAAACCTGTTTGTCTGAGGTTCTCCATGAATGATGATGTTTGTCGATTGATTCAACTTGTGATAGTGAATTTGTTGATGTTTGACTGATGATGATGAATAGAACTGATAGAATGATAAAATGATTGCATGATGAAAAAGCCAAACTGATAGGATAACTAATAAATTTTTCCTCATGAATGAGAAAACAAATAATAGGATATCTAATAAATTTGTCCTCATGAATGAGAAAACAAATAGTAGGATATTTGATAAATTTGTCCTCATGATTAATGAGAAAACAAATAGAGGATAACTAATAAATTTGTCCTCATGATTAATGAGAAAACAAATAGTAGGATAACTGATAAATTTGTCCTCATGATTAATGAGAAAAAAAATAGTAGAATAAATGATAAATTTGTCCTCATGATTAATGAGAAAACAAATAGTAGGATAACTGATAAATTTGTCCTCATGATTAATGAGAAAACAAATAGTAGAATAACTGATAAATTTGTTCTCATGATTAATGAGAAAACAAATAGTAAGTTGACTGGATAGATTTGATTTGATTGTGTTGATTGACTGATTGATTGGATCACAAACATTGATTTGATATGTTTCAAATTGATAGGAGAGATTGAAGATTCTTCAAGTGCGTGAGTGATACCCAAAAACTTGGAGCTTGATCCTATTGCTTGTTCAAGCATATAGAGATGTGATTGATGCGTGTGGATTGAGTTTCTTACTAGAGATGCCAAAGATTAGTCTCAATAGGGGTTTGTTGACTGCACTCGCTAAGAGGTGGCATAGTGATACAAACACCTTTCACTTAGCCACAGGGGAGATGGAAATTACTCCTGAGGATGTCTATCGAATTCTGCAGATTCTAGTTATGGGAGAGATAGTGGTATATGACACTAGAGAGAAAGGATGCACTACCGCTTTGAGGAGAGTTTTTGCAGATCATTGTATCATCAATTTGTGGATTCCATGGGTCAAGATGGCCGAGATGGCCCAGATGTACGCGCCTTTGTCGTCTGCATTAGCAGGATTCATTGGTGGTTTCATCTATCCCAACCGTAGGTCAAAGGGACTAGCAGTTGGATGGGATAAAGTACTCGAGAGCATGCTTATTCAGGGTACATGTTATGCTTGGGGATCATGCTTGCTTGCCCATTTATATGATGAGTTGCATCAGATAGTTTACTACAGAGGGAGGAGCATGGGCATTGTATGTTCTCTACTCCAAATCTAGGCATGGGAACATTTAGCAATTACATGGCCCATGGCAGATAGGCAAAGTCCAGTCGGGCGACCATAAATTTTTGCATATGCAGGTCCTTTGTTCTAGGTGAGACAAGGGAAACTAGGTTATTGGCAGAGAGTGTTGGATGATCTAGATACAATTGCATGGCATCCATACCTAGATTGTGAGCCATGGCTCAAGGATGTCAGGGAGATGCCCTTTGTTTTCATCTCTCGATACCTAATTGCTTGCATGCCATTTTGTATTAAGAAGTTTTTGTTGGGTCATGTACTTAGACAGTATGGTCAGGTATAGGGGATGCCCTATGGTTCAACCATTTATGCTCATTGTCAAAGGGAGATTACAGTGTGGGGGTCTTGACTTTCATTTGATGTAATTGTTTATGAGTTTACCACTTTAGGTGCACAAATATGGGACTATAGATCAGATATCCTTGATGGGGGGATGACAGTGGATTATGCACAATATGTGACAGCACATCCAGTACCATAGGTATCTAGCCCTAATGAGTCGAATGATGAGGGAAAAGCATAGGGACCTGGGTAGAGGCGGGGGGAGAGTGGGAGTGATGAGGAGGATGATGGAGATGATGATGATGGAGATGGAGGTGGGGATGATAGGGCTACTCTGGAAGTGGTATAAATATCATAGAGGAGACACTCTACTGTAGGTAGTGGAACCAACACAAGAGGTCCATCAAATCAAGGGCAGATAGCCACACTATAGATTGTTGTACAAATCCTATAGGGTCAACTGGGATAGGTTCGGGCCTTGATAGCACAGTTATAGATACAGGTGACTACACTGATAATTGAGTGGGATACCGCTAGACAGTAGGGTGAGGATGCTATGGCTCTAGCCAACAGGCTATAGAGAGTATCATAGGGGACCACCATTGGTGAGATGAAGCAGGAGATCACTAGAGTCACTCGAGAGGCTGAGTACTATAGGGGCCATTTATTTTGATGCAATGCTTGCTGAGTAGAGGGTCACCTATGCACAATCACAATATGGTTGAAGTCACTCGAGGACTACCAACATAGGGGTTACATAGCCATCTCCAAGAGGACCACCAGGTGGAGCCCTAGGGGTAGGTCCATTTGGTACAAGAGGAGCAGGTGGTACGAGACCAACAACATCTAGGGGTAGCACCAACTGGTGATTACTGATGTATAGTGCTATGATGTATTGTTACCATGATGATGTACCATTTTGATGATTCCTATGTATACACTTTTATGATATTGTTGATCTTGATGATATTTCATGCCACATTATGATGTATCTCTCTTTCTTTTTTTCGATATCCTTGTACATTTGTCATTGAGTTTTGATATTATGAGATGCAATGGATATTATGGATCTATGCTTTGTCTACATGTTTCTCTCTGATGGATGCATTTTATGATGGATGTTTATATGATGGATGCCTATGATGTATGCATATATGATTTATGTTTATGTGATGGATGCATTTATGATGTATGCATTTATTTCCTACTGTGTAATGCTTATGATGTGATTATGCCATGTGATAGTATAGATGATGTTATAATGATGTTTCAATACTATATGTGATGGATGCAAATGATATGCAATGCTTTTGTTTATTTTTCTATTTTTTCGATGCTCACATGCATGAGATGATGATGATATGGTGTAATAATGCTTTTCTAGATGCTTTGTATGATGCGAAAATGACCATGTGATGAAAAATGATGATGTGCTTAATATGTATGGATGATATGAAAATATAATTTGAATAAATGACATGATATGAGGACTTATATGATATGAAAAATGAGAATGTAACTTAAGTGAATGAATGATATGAAAAATGATAATGCAATTAAATGAATGAATGAGAATGCAATTAAGTGAATGATAATGCACCTTAAATGAATGTATGATATGAAAAATGATAATGCACCTTAAAGGAATGAATGATATGAAAAATGATAATACACCTTAAATGAATGAATGAAATGGATGATAATGCACCTTAAATGAATGAATGATAATGAAAAATGATAATGCACCTTAAATGAATGAATTATAATGCAAAATGATAATGCACCTTAAATGAATGAATGATAATGAATGAAATGGAAAATGATAATGCAATTAAGTGAATGATTGAAATGGATGATAATGAATGATATGAAAAATGATAATGCAACTTAAGTGAATGAATGAAATGGATGATAATGTACTCAATCCATTATTAGAGAGATACATTGTCTTTGATGCTTCACCCATGTTTAGAAAATATATAATGCCAATGCAGAACTAACATGAATGCAATCTACATTAACCATCCAAAATTTGTCATTTTGAGAGCTATTTTATGCTTGTTATCATCATTGAACTTTTGAAATGTTGAAAGTTAGTACAAGCATCGATGGTATAAGTTAGACCATGATGACCTGAGTACTTATTTCATGATTTTTGATATTGCAAGCGAACACAAGCATCTAGGTATAATTAAATCGAGATAACCTGAGCATTTCTTGCATAAACATACAAGAATAAATCACTTTCCTATGTGAATCTGAAATGTCATCAGTGATACTTGGTAGAGCATGTCCCATGACATTTCTCACAGTAATAATGATTAACTCACAAACAACAGAGAAAGAAAAATCATACTCCTTCCTTGCTTCTCTAGTTCAATACATCATCGATTTGCTCCAAAGGTATGATGACAAAAATCCATAAAACAACAATTCAACCTTTTGCTTAGAGTATTTCAATCATTAATCAAATTAGATCATCCATTTTGATTTGAAAACCTAATGTTATGCTTTCTGATAAGTGTTTTTGATCATGTATGTTTGATTGTCAAATGTTGCCCTGTCATGGTGTTTTGTTTTTGTTTAACGCATTTGCTATACTGTCATCTGTCTGTTTTGTTTAAGCCCAAAGTTTGTTGCCCCTAGTGAGTTTAGGATTCTACTCCCAGTTAGACACAACCGATTATTATGGATATGTACAAAGGTCACCCAAACCATGATGAAACATGATTGCCTCTATGACGTGTAAATGATGGATATATATGATGTTGATAGGATGGTTATGCTAATATGATGGAAAACATGAACTAATAGATGGAAGAGCCAACTTGTTCACAAATGATGCCTGATTGTCAGGTTTTCACCACTTGTTTTTATTGCACTTTTTCAATTCTATGACTTTTTTGATTTTTCACCTTTCTATTTTTTTGCTGTCACCAAGACGCCTGTTTGCCATGTTTTCATCAAGGCAACCATTTTTTTCAAGATTTTTTATACTATTTTTGTATTTTTTTAGGACTTTTTATGTTGTTTTTTTGGATTTTTTCAGGACTTTTTATGCTACTTTGTTTAGACATAGAACTTCTTAAGATGAATGCTATTGATTGGATCATCAAATAGGTCCCCTTTTGGTGTCAATAGTTGATAAGATCCAAAACCATAGACTACCACAATGACAAATGGACCAAGCCACTTTGGTTCAAATTTTTCTTTCTTCTCCCTATCTTGTTGATTGCAGGGATTTTTCTTTAGGATCAGGTCACCCACTTGAAATGTTCATGGATTGACCCTGTGATTGTAGCTATGTGACATGAGTTTTTGATAACCCTTCAGATGATCAGTTGCATGTTATCGTCTTTCATTTAGTAGTTCTAGTTCTTGCAGTCAAGACACTTTGTAGTCTTCATTAGTTATGGTCCCTTCAGTGAGACTCTGAGGGAGGGTATTTTAACTTCTAATGGAAAGATAGCTTCAGCTCCATACACCAAGGCATATGGGGTAGCTCCTGTTGGTGTGTGAATGCTATTTCTATAAGCCCACAAAGTTGGATTCAACTAAACATGCCAATCACGACCAACATTATTTACTATTTTCTTCAAGATTTTTAGGATTGTTTTGTTTGAAGCCTCTGCTTGGACATTTCCCTATGGATAATAGGGTGTAGAGAACCTGTGTTGGATATGGAATCTCTCACAAAGTTCTTTGACATCTTGATTCTTGAAAGGTCTCCCATTATCAGTGATAATGGAACTGGGAGTGCCATACCGACATATGATGCAATTCAAGATAAAAGATGAAATTTGCTTGTCGGTTACTGTCATCAAAGGGACAGCTTCAATCCACTTGGTAAAATATTTTGTAGTTGTTATTATAAACTTATGTCTGTTGGATGAAGAGGGATGAATTTTTCCAACTAGATCAAGTCCCCACTGAGAAAACGACCATGTTGTAGTGAAAGGTTGCAACTCCTATGCAAGTGCATGTATAAGATTCCCATGAATCTGACACTTTGGAAATTTCTTTACAAACATAAAAGATTCATTTTTCATAGTTCGCCAATAATATCCCATTCTAAAAAGTTTCCTAGCTAAGGTCATTTCACTTGAATGAGTTCCACAGATACCACCATGAACCCATTGTAAGGACTTTTCGGATTCATCGCGTTCAAGACATCTAAGAAGTGTACCATCAAGACCACATTGATAAAGGGTATCAACGATTAAGGCATATCAAGAAGATTGGCGTATAAATTTTCTCTTTTGGTTCTGGGACAAATCTGAAGGTAAGGTGTCATCTTTTAGGTAAGTATAGATCTTTCCATAGAGAGGGGAATTAGAACCAACCAAATGACATATGATTTGGGTCTTGGGATTATCATAGGAAGGGGTAAGCAATTGTTCCACCAGGAATTCATATCGAGTTTTATTTTTAGATAGTTGTAGTAGCGAAGAAATTGTAGCCATGGCATCTACAACTTTGTTGTCAATTTTTGAAATCTGTGTGAACTTGATTTTAATAGAATATTTCTTAAAATCATCCACCATGTTCTTATAAGGCATCAACTTGTCATCTTTGGTCTAATAATCATCATTGATTTGATTAGTGATAAGTTGTGAATCACCATAAACTTGTAGCTCTGTGATCCTCCATTCCAATGTTGCCTACATTGCAGTAAGCAATGCTTCATACTCTACTATGTTATTGGTGCAAGGAAACATTAACAGATAAGATTTTGGAATAGTATGCCCTTGAGGTGTGACAAATAGAATTCCTTCCCCTGAGCCATGTTGTGTATAGGATCCATCAAAATATAGTGTCCATGACTGCATTGTTGTTACTGAGAAAACATCTTCATCAAGAAATTCAATGTGCATCAGCTAATCTATTTGTAAGGGTACTTCAACCAGCTAATTTGCTATGACTTACCCTTTGATTGTTTTTCTATCTACATAGTGAATATCAAACTCACTCAAGATCATGACCCATTTGGCTAACCTACCTGTTAAGGCAGCTTTGTTCAAGAGGTATTTTAATGGATCAATTTTAGCCACAAGTTTAATTCTATGGGCTAACATATAGTGTTGCAACTTTTGGGAAGCAAACATTACCACTAAACAAGCCTTTTCAATAAAAGAGTAGTTTAGCTCGTGACTTTTCAAGGTCATACTAATGTAGTATACAACTCGTTCTTTTCCTATTTTATCCTCTTGTGCCAATAATGCCCCCAAGGATACCTTTGTGGCTGAAATGTAAAGTATGAGTGGCTCCTCTGGTATTGGTGGAACCAAGACTGGTGGACTCATTAGATATTGCTTGATTTGATTGAACGTTGCTTCACACTTTTCTTCCCATTTGAAAGGAACATTCTTGTGCAAGAGATGTGTGAAAGGAAAACTCTTGTCTGCTAGTTGTGCAATAAATCTTCTGATAGCTTGTAGTTTTCCTTGTAGGGATCGAAGTTGACTAATATTTCATGGTGGTGGAATCTCCATGATGGCTTGGACTTTTGTTGGATCTACCTCTATTCCCTTTTTTTGAAACAATGTATCCTAAAAGCTTTCTAGAGTTGACCTCAAAGAGACACTTCTTTGGGTTGAGTCTAACCTTGAATTTCTCCATTTTGACGAAGATCTTAGATAATATTTCTAGATGCCCTTCTCTTGTGTAAGATTTTTCTAAAAGATCATCCACATAATCTTCCATGAAAGTGTGCATCATATCATGAAAAATAGTGGTCATAGCTTGTTGATAAGTTGCACCTGCATTTTTGATCCCAAATGGCATCACATTCTAACAATAGGTGCCCCATGGACATGTGAAAGTAGTCTTGTCTTGATCCTCAGGTGCGTTCTTGATCTGATTATATCCAGAGAATCCATCCATAAGTGAATACATAGCTTTTCCAGCTGTCAGGTCCACTATTATGTCAATGTTGGGTAGAGGAAAATCATCTTTCAGACATGCTTTATTCAGATCTTGAAAATATGTACAAATTCCAATACGCTTATCCGGCTTTGATACTGGCACAATGTTAGAGATCCATGTTGCATAGTCAATGGACTGAATGAATGCTACATCCAATAGCTTCTTCAATGCTTCCTTAACCAACAATGCAACATGAAGATGCATCTTTCTAAGTTTTTTCTTTACTGGTTTTTCCCTCGGTATTATAGAAAAATAATGCATGATGAGATTAGTATCTAGTCCAAGAATATTCACATATGACCAAGCAAAGTTGATTTGATTGGATTTCAAGAATTCTGTGAACTTTGGTATCTCTTCTTATGTTAATGAGGCAGCTAGTTGTAGGATCTTTGGTTGTTCTACAGTTGTTATGTTGATTGCTTCTGTTGGCTCGATAAAAATAGAAGATCTCTCTTGGTAGTATGTTGGGAGAATGTCAAGCTTCTCATCCTTCAATTCCTTTAATAGGTTTTCACCATCGGATACACTCTTTCATTTTCCTTTTTCATGATCTAACACTGCCATTTTTCAGTTTTCACTGTTAGATCAATCTTTTATATTATTGATTTTGCAGCTAAAAAACTTGACTCTCCCAATTAAAAAATTGATGATGAGATTCATTGGTGGAACCTGTTTCAGGTGTGGAATAGCAAAGGAAATTTACAATGGCCTCATCATCTTGGAATATAGGGATATCAATATGTTCAATTTGATCCCAATCAATAAGCTCAAGATGAATTAAAGGAAAAGGATGGTTTGGTTGAGTGAGGTCAAGGACTATTAAGGTCATGACATGGACATGGTTAATATTCTTGCTATGGGGAAGGTCTATGATGGTATCCTCTTGTAGATTACCAATCTCATTTTGAACCGAATCATCCTCGCTCGAGTCATTGTCATATTGAGGTTCAGATTCAAATGGTTGAGTCCTTGAACTTTCTCCTTGTGTAAGTATGGGAGTGTATTTTTGTATGACATCCACTCTTTTATCCCTCTAGAATTCATTGCCATGAATTGTATCACATTCATAGTCATTTGAATCAGTGTCAGAGTTATCTTGCAAGTGAAGAATTGCTAAAGCCATTTCTTCATGGGTTGCTTTGAAACTCCTTCTTTTATACCTTCACTATACCCAAGTCTTGTTTTATCCTTTGGATGTGTTATTATAGGCTGAATGGGCTCAACAATTCCTTCCTTTATTTTACCTATGGGACCGATTCCTTCATAGCCAATCCTTTTGCATTATAGTATAGCCTTTTCCATATTGTTCTGTAGGTAATTTGATATGTAGAATGAATTCATCTTCATCCTTATATAGCCATCTGAGAATATCTCCATCTTCAACTTCATCTTCTTGAGTATTAGCTTTGATAATTTTTCTATTGAAATTTGTAATGGGTACTGAAGATTGTGCTCTTGATGTAGAGGTCGCAACAACTTTTTGTTTAGAAATTATGGGTTTTCCATGTGATCTTGGAGAGAGAGGTAAGTTAGAGGGACATAATGAATATTCTCCAACCCCTTTATCCTTTAATTGCAATTTTGTGCCAAATTTATTTATCAAATCTTTTGATTGGTCATTATGATTTTAAGGGGACCCAACAAGAGCCTCTCTATTATGTGGTACAAAAGTGTCTAGGGTTGCTATGAGATTAGAACAAATTTGACTGCTATTGTGATCTTTTGATATAGTTATCTCTTGTCTGTCATAGGGAAATTTGAGACATTGATGGTATGTTGATGGTACTTCCTGCATCTCATGGATCTAAGGACAACCTACAAGTATGTTGTAAGAAAAGTCTCGATCCAAAACTTGGCAAAAAGTATTTTTCAGAATAGGTCCCACTCTGATAGGTAGCATGATAATACCCTTGGAAACTCTCTCCTCCTCATCATATGCTTTAATTGTTATCTTCCTTCTTGGATCAATAAAATCTTTAGAAAATCCCAAGGCAAGAACCAACTTTAAAGTACAAATATTTAAGCCCGCTCCTCCATCTATTAAGACACACCTAATTCAAGTTTTATGGACCATGACTTCTAGATAAAGCAAGGAGTTGTGTGGATGAGACATGGAGGCATCATCTTTTTTAGAAAATGATAGGCAAGTGGGTGAGGACAAGTGTCCCACCATGGCTTGAAACTTGTTAATATCCAAATCGATGGATACAATTGTGTCTATGACAACCTTCTCTAGAATTTCTTTATGTGTTGGGGATATCTTGAGAAGTTCTAAGATAGATATTTGGGCCAATGTTTTATGTAATTGATCAACTAAATTATAGTGACTTGGAGGAGGAATAGTTGTTTTGGATGAGTTCCCTTTTAAGACCACTTTAGCTTGTCCCCTCATTGTCATATGGACTTGTTGACATTCCTACTTTTCTTTGACCTTGATAACATTGATTTGTTGTTCATCTGTGTAAATGTGATTGATTACATGATCATGGACATGGTTTACACTTTTTCCCTTGTCGTTTGAAGATTCTCCTTTCTGATAGTTTGGAAGAAGGTCCTTAAATGCTTGATGATGTTTATTGGCATGATGTACCTCAATCATTATTGTACCATTCTCTACCAAATCTTGGACTAAATTTTTCAATCCTTGACAATTATTTGTTTTGTGTACCTTGCATCTATGGTAGTCATAGTAATATGAATCATTCCACAATGGTGGTTTGACTCGTGGCTCATAATCTCTTTGAGGTGGTAAAGTGATAACATTTTTATCCATAAGCTCTTTGCAAGTTGAATCAAGAGATTGGCCCAAAGGAGTGAAGCTCCGTTGATTTGAAAAGAATTGTGACTTGAGTGGATTTTCATTTTGAGCGTTGCCAAAATTATTGTTGAAGTTACCATGATTATTGCTATTGTCCTGATTGGGAAAATTCCATTGATTGGTGTTGATATTGCCTTGATTGGTAGAATTTCCTTCATGGGTGTCATTGCATGAGGTACCTGATAGATTGAAGATGGATGGTTTTGTTTTCACATTTTTTGCATCTACCACACAATCATTGACAATATTTTTGTTTCTAGTCCAAAATATTGATTTGTCATTGTTGTTGTTATGGTTGGACGAGTTTGGACTATCTCTGTCGAGTTTTATCACTCCTCTCTTAACTAAGGCTCCTTCAATAGTGATTGCATTCTCAATTAACTTCTAAAAATGTGGAGGACAATGAAGGGTGAGTCTATAACTCATTTGTGGATCAAGACTGTTAATAAGGATATCCATCTTTTCCTTTTCAAGAACTGGACGAGAATATCGCGCAAATAATCTTCTCCATCTTTGTAGGAATGTGATGAAGGGTTCTCCAGTCTTTTGCTTTGCTTTGCATAGATCTATCATAGTTATTGGATAATGAATGTTGTAGGAGTATTGGAATATAAATTTATTGATCAACTCCTCAAATGTTTTGAGAGGTGGAGTGACATTGGAAAGCCATTCCATAGATTTCCCACCCAAACTTTGTGGGAACAATCTCATTAAGTATGTGTCCTTGTGTGCAAATCCAAGGCTCATGTTTCTAAATTCTCTCACATGGTCGATAGGATCCGTTTTCCCATTGCATCTATCAAATTTTGGAATTTCATAGTGTTTTGGAAATGGGATTAAGTTGAGATTTCTATCAAAAGGATATGGAAAAATATCCTCCAAAGCATACTTTTTAGTTGTTCCCCCTTATATTTCTTTAATTTTCCCTTGTAGTGCTTTGATTTGTTGGGTAAGAGCACTAAGATCATTTAAAGGAATTTTAACCTTTGCAAGATCTTCTTTAATGTTCTCTGTATCATAGTCAGAGGGCAATTTGGCACCTTGATTTTCCAATAAAATAAAGTATCTTTCTTTATTTCGTTCTAAGATCTTGTCCAAAGCTATCTAAAACTATGGATCTTGTTCAACTTATTTAAGCATTTCATCGATTATTTCTTTATTTGAACTATCTCCATGTGTATGAATCCTATGAAAAGGGCTCTCTTCCCTATCACCCATGTTGTAAAGTGGGTTCTCTCTTTGGTCTTCTTCACTTTGTTTTTGGGATCTTGTGAAAACAAGCATATGCTTGTATCAAATTTTACTTAGATCACAAATGGGAGTGCAATTTAATACCTTAGCTAGATAGGATGATGGAACCTATTGATATGACTAAGGAATTTCTAATTTTCAAGTTTGTTTCCTGAGATGAAGGATGATAAATCTTGTTATTGGAAGTTAAACTGAAAATGAGAAATTGATTTGAAATTGATGCACTTTAGGATGTTTTTGATCTTAGTTTGAAAAATATTGGTTTTTTGCAAAAAGCCTAATATTTCCAAGTTTTTCTCTATTGTATAAAATGATTTGGATGGTTGGAGTATTGTATCACCGATTGAGGGATGTAAGAATGATGAATGGGTTGACTATGATTATGACTTTATGAAAGAGCTCTTCGTTGATAATAAGCTTGTGAATATAAAGGCTCTAAAGAAAAATCATCTATATATCTTCTATCAAAGTCATGATATCTATGAATGAAAGTTCAATAATCAAGCAAGACCTTCCTACTTTGGTACAAAAAGCGTCTCCTTTTCAAAAGTTTCTTGTAGCTAAGTTGCTTCTTTGGTTTCCTGATTCTTCAAGCAAGGGATTTTTTAACAAACTTTGTTGATTTCCAAACCCTTAACATAAAGTATCACAGATTGATTTGTCAAATATTTGTGTTTTCTAGATGATCTTATATGAATTAATGTTTTGAAAACACATCAAGCAATTCTAAAACAGTTGTTTTTAAGTCCTAGAATCTACAACATTGAGTGTATGTTCAAGAATCAAACATGATCCTTTTTTATTTCCACTGGTATTGACACAATGAAGACACTTAAAGCAGACTCACTCTTAAGGTCAAAATATCATCATTAACATTGCAACCCACATCTTAGAACTACATCAGCTCACACAACCATGTCACCCCCTAGAGGGCGCCTGTGTTTTTTCCTTTCCCAGGTCTTAACTGTTATGCCTTGCATAACCCCTCCACTTGATCTGGATCAAAATGGGTCCCTTTTGTCTTTTCCCTTTTTTGCCTTTGGTTTTCTACCTTAGGTGTTTTTCTTTCAAAGTTCTATCGGAGGCAGAACCGGGACCAATACCAGACTTGGAAATTCCTTCTAGGGTTCGGGTCTTGTTCTATCCCCGGTTCTGGTTCCGATAGACTTTGGTTTTTCATTTCTTTTGGTTCTTTGTCAGGGTCGAGTTTGGGACTAGGTTCAGAATGTTGAACTTTCTTAAAGTTCCTCATTTTGGTTTCATCTCAAGTCCGACCCCGCCCTTTTCCTTCCTCTTTGTTGGTCTTGGTCATTTTGTGTCCTCTGCCTTACGTGTTTTCTTTTTGGCCTTGGGGCATTTTCTTTCCTTTTCTTTTCCTTGTTGTTTTGGCAAGCCCGGAGCCGGGTCGGATTCCAAACTTGGATTTCCTTCTGAGTTCTATTGTCTATTCCTTCCCCGACCTCAATTCCGCCGCTTTTTTCTTTGCTGCCTTGTCTCTTTTCTATTTTTTTTCATCGGGCTCAGAATCGGAACGGAATTCGAACCCGAAACTTGGAGAAGTTTTTGATTCAGATTTGGTTCCGGTCCCGATTCTGCTTGTCTCTTTCTTTTCCTTTTTTTTCTTTTTGCCTTGTCATGGGGTTGTCCCCCCCCTTTCCATTCTCTTACCTTTTCCTTTCTGCCTTCTCTTTTGGATGGCGTCGGAGGCGGGTTCAGAACGGAATCTGAACCCAAAACTTTGAGAAGTTTCTGGTTCAGATTTTGGTTCCAACCCCGGTTCTGCCTTGTTCGTTGCTCTGCTCCGGCTCTGCCAGTGTTTTGTTTCTGTCCTTTGCGTTTTGGGGTTTCCTCGCGGGCGCAGAGTCGGGTTGAGGTATGAACTCGGGAAGTATTGGTTGTTTCCCTAGCTCATTTCCTCCCCGACTCTGGCCCCGGTTCCTGTTTTCTTTTGGCCCCGCCCCCGCCAGTTTTGAAGGACCGGGATGTCGTTTATGGGTCGTGTTTTTCCCTAGTCCCGATTTTGCCAGGACTTGTTTGAGTTTTGCTTCCCATGCTCGTGTTGGCTCCACCTCCACCGGAGTTAGGTTTATTTTGGTAGGAAGCATGATTTTTAATGTTTTGTTTTAACGAAGATCTTGTTTTGCAGGGGTCAAATTATGTGCGTGATGATGTGTCTCAAGGATCTTGGCGGGAGTTTTGAGCTTGGTGGAAGGTCTCACCGACTCAGGAAAGTCTCACCAAAATAGAATGGGCCTTCGCCAAAGCAAAGTATCTTCGCCATAAGGTCTTGGTGAAGTGTAGGAGTCTTGCCGACGTGCGGGGAATGAAAGAAATGCATGGCCGTATAACTAAGGAAGAGTCTCCCCGACATAAAGGGTCACCAAAAATGGATGAATTCGGCACAGCGTCTAGCCGAAAGGTGAAGGTCACACCGACATGCTACAAAGGGGTGCTATCAGTGATCTTCGGCAGGAGAATTAATAAGTCTCGACGACCAAAGAAAGCACATATGGAGACTTTCGCCGAGACATAGGGTTTCTATAGGATGTCTCCCCGATAGGATGATGCTACGGCGACACAGGGGGAACAAGGAAAATGCTCGGTGTGACTACAGAACAGTCTCGATGACACAAAAGATGAGCTCAGCCAAGGATTATACCTTCACCAAAAGGTCTTGGTGAAGGAAGAAGGTTACACCGAAATGAAACAGAAGTCGAATGAAAAGAGGGGCCCTCTAACAGAAATGGAGTTCGCTGAGAGAGCGTGTTTTCACCATATCGTCTGGCCGAGGAGGAAGCAGTCTTGCCGAGGGTCTTTATGAGATTGGTATGATCTCTGTGGCTCACCAGAACCTCTCGTCGACTGGCCCGTGCTACACCAACAGACTTGCAGAAAAGAGGATCTGGAGAGGAAGGAGTGCCGATCGAACAAGAAGATGAAGCCAGTCTACAAAGGGACAGTTGTGAGGTTTGCTGATAGAGGTAGCTCGACATTAATGGGGGATATTTTCGGGAACTCGAGGCAGCTCCGCTAGAGGTCAAAGGTGGACACGAAGGCATAGAAGTTATGGTGATAGGTGAAAAAGATCTGCAGATCCTTCCAGATGATCTTTATCAACAGAGACGGCGAAGAGGGCACTTTTAGTGCAGAACCAACTCCTTTCAAAAAGATCTGGGTGCCAACTTCCTGACACCGCGCAATATTTTGTAAACCCTAGAAATGGGTACCGACATTCTCTTCAGGCGAACATATATATATATATATATGGCATTCTTTCCTCTTTGGAAGGGGTTCTGAAAATATTGAATGTTCTAGGATTTCAGTATTAAGACTTCTAGATTAGAATTTTTAGAGTTAGAATTGTTAGGAGTTAGTCAACTAGCAAAGGGAGATCGAGTTGCATCTTGATTCTCAGTAATGAGAGATTTTCTTGTCTTCTTGGTTAGTAGTTAGTTTTTAGTATAGGTTGGAATGTATTTTCAAAGTTCTTCTAGTGTAGATGGAAGCAGTCTGAAGACACAAGTTTTCTATATACTGGTGATTGTGCTAAATTTGTAAATGTTGCTTATCTATCTAATCCATAGTAGAAGCAACTAGATTTGAATCTACTTCATATTGTGTTCCAGAACGGTATTTATCTCAAAGTTAACCATTTGATTTTGAAGGCTTTCAAGGAATAAAATTTCATTTTTATGTTTTACTTAAATGGTAGTTTATAATCAGTTGTTAAAATCAGCACTCTGAATGAATGATACTGTGTGTTAATCACAAGTTAATTATGTTCTTCAGTATTAGTTAGCAAATTCCTTGAAGTTACCAAAGTTTGGTTAAGGTTGGATGAACTATCATTCTTTTCGGTTTCAAAACCCTGGTCTATCTTTTTATATTTCTTTAAAACCCCTGGTTAGTATAGGATTTATTTCATGTTTGATTTTGGAGCAATCTAGAAGCCCAACACCAGCAAGCCCCTTGAATATTACTGTTGCATTGGCCACTGAGCAACATTAGCACAGTTGAGACCCAACTACCAAGACCTTGGGAGCTAAGGCATCCATGTGTTGCCTTTCTCTTTTAGGAGAAGCAGAGTAGCAATATTCTGCTTGCACTCTTGTTGTTCCAAAATTGCCATCAACATTAAACAAAGTGGAATGTAATGGCCAAGGATCCTTGGTAGTTATATGGTGAGTGTCTTGTGGGAAGATTCTTCCCTCCCCTTGTACTGTGAATGTTAGGATGTTCAGAAAATGACAAGCTTGGCTTCTATGCTTAATGTGTTTAGTAAGGGTTTCCGTTCAGAGCGGCAATAGATAAACTCCCTCAGGAGACCTCCCAACCTTTACAACAAAGATTTTGGGGATGGTTATCTTGCACACTTCTGTCAAATTCAAACTTTACCTGAATCTTCTTTTGATTATAGTGGGTTGGAAAACCTGGCTTTGGTTGTTCCCACTTGGGTCGCTCCCGTAGGGTGAGTAATTTTTCCCACTACGACATGCCCTCTAAAAAGGATTTAATAAAGCGATAAATTGCATGAAATGAAAAGATGAGTTTGAAATTTTTATCACCCAATAAATGGGAGAGCATAGGCCTATCACCACACAATCACAACAAACAATATTCAGTTTTAAAGCCCAAATGACGATTCTCTAGTCTAGGTGAAGATATTGCTTCACAAAAGACATGATGTTCATTTTAACTGAGATAGCAATATGTGATGACTACCCTAGGATTGGTAAATTTTTAATTCAAATGGCCACCCTAGGACTGGTTCATTTTAATTCAAATGGCTACCCTAGGATTGGTTCATTTTACCTAATTGCATAAAAGATTATCACTAGCCGCAGTTGCATCGGATCCAGACCCAAAATTTTATAGTTTGATCAAAAGCACTAGAATATTGATCAAAAGTGCTAGAATATTTGTGAAAAGCGTTATAATTTTGATCAAAAGCACTAAAAAAATCGTCAAAAGTGTTATAATATCAATCAAATATGCCAAAAAGTTGATCAAAAGTGCTAGAATGTTGACCAAAAGCTCTAGAATGTTGGTCAAAAGCAATAGAATGTTGGTCAAAAGCACTAAAATGTTGATCAAAAGCACTAGAACAGTCATCAAGAGTGCTAGAATGTTGGTCAAAAGCACTAGAATGTTGATCAAAAGCACTATTGCATGTCTCCAGCTGTGACTTTCCATAAAACCTGCAAAAAAAAAAAAAATGGGGCAAGAGCCCCACAGTGGGCACCAAATGTGTGTGTCTAAAATAATGTTAGCTTATTAAACCCAATAACACCTTAATGAAACATTAAATCAAAGAATCTAAGAGTATAAAACACTTTAAAGAAACAAATTCTTCAAAACTGTCTCATCGTCCTCTATCTCCAAGGATTCATTGTAAGCTTCTTGCTCTTAGATTGTGTAAGCAAAAGTTCAACAAAATGACGATGCTAAATGCAAAATGCAAGAAACCAAGTTCCTATGCTAAATGATGATGGAATGGCATTGTAGACATGCAACTAATGGATATGAAAATGCTTGAGATAATGAAATTAAAATGCTTGTGCTAAGATCGTTGGAAGACTATAACTCTCATGCTATGCAATAATAATCCTCTCTTTTCAAAGAGCCAAGAGGTCTTATTTATAGATTCTTGGAGACAAAAGCTTAGTTGGCAAAGATCAAAGGTTGAGATTGAGTCTAGATAAATCAACAGTGATAGATGAAAAAGTTGGAGAAGATAATGAAGAAGGGATAAATATTTCTTCCAAAAGACTAGGAAGAAGAATAGGAAGAAGATTCCAAATTTTGTTGAGAGGATAAAAGCACATTCAAATCAAAATTGAATTTTTCAATTTTGGTTGAGAAATAGCTGTAGACATATGCTCAATTGATTTTTTCAATTTTGGAAATAATTAGAATATTTCAATTTTGTAAAGAATTAAAATATTTCAATTTTTGAGTTGGAGGAAAATGAAATATTAAAAAAAAAAAATATTTGAAACTTGTTTATTTAATAAAAGAGGGAAATGAGAATTAAATAAACTTTTGATTTAATTTATTTAATTAAGAGGAAAATGATCAATAATTAAATAATTCAAATTATTGCAATTGATTATTTAATTAAAATGAAAGATTAAATAATTAAATAAAACAACCATAGGAAATTGATTATTTAATTAAAATGATGGAATTAGAAGAATGTGATGAAAATGAAAGAATTAGAATAATGAACTATATAAATAAATATTTCTATTTATTTAATAGTAGATGAAAAGAGTTAATTAGTCAAATAAAAATATTTAATTAATCAAATTTATCTAGACTATTTTTAGGTGTATACAATAAGAATACATGAATGTTAGTAGAAAGGTTGTTTGCATGCTTAGAATCCATAGGAGAGTAGTTGATAGCCACAAATGTGCTATGTATGCCTTTCTTTGTATTCTTAAATGATTTATTATCTCAAATGCATATTTAATTTTATTCCTACCTACCTTTTGAAGATTCGCATGTTGGTGAAAGATTAATTATTTCCATTTCTTCCTCTTTATTGCTTGCCTATCTTTGTTTTAAATAATTGTGGGCTATTAGATTTTACAAGGTAATGAGACCAATGACCATTAAGAGTTATTTTATCTTTTTTATGTCTTTTATTTGTCCATGGTTCCACAATCTTTGATTAGTAATCCTAATTAGATAGATCAGAGGGCTCTTGTTGAATCCTACCAATTGTGAGACTTGATACCTCTTAAATCTCTATGGAATATTGATGGAAAAAGATCTAATGATATCATTCTCTACTAACAATTTTCATGCATATCCCTATAGATGATGAATAACTTGTAGACCCTATCAAAATTTAATTTAACAATGCTACAACTTTGTAAATAACAACTCTTTCTAATTGACCAACAACTAGCACAATACACATTTGGTGGTAAATAAATTATTAAAATTGATAGACACTACTCATAAAATAATTTCATTAGTCTTGTTAGTTCCAAAACTTTCATGCACCATAAAATCCAATCAATTAATGGTGCACATCCTCCCAAGCATCCAAAGAATTAAAAATTACTTGTAATAAACCTAAAATTTTATGGCATAAGGTAAAAAATTTAAAAAAGCATCTAGTAAAATATCAATTAGTTCTAGCAAATAATTGGGATTTTCCACCTATATAAGGCAATCGTTTCTCCTAATATCTCATGATGTAAAATGCCTTTAAATAATACATCCAAATTCATTAGACTGTGAGGTCTCTCTCAAATGGTCTTCTTCTTCTTTTTCTTCTCTGGTTCAACTATTTTTGACTTGTTTTTCTTATTTTCTTGCATCTACTTATGCATATGTATCCCAAAGGCTTGCTTTTCCTTCTCAATCTCCTCTTCATAAGAGGTTTCAATTATGTCTACCCTCTGTTTTTGAGAGCTAGTGCTACTTCTTCTTAGGACAAATGGGGGTCATTCATCCTCTTCATCTTCATTAGACAAAATACTTAGATTTTTCTCTCTTAAGGCCTTTTCTTTCTTTCTTTTTGGCATGGTGGTAGCAGTAGGGATACGAGAGTATTTTTTCTTCTTTTCCCAGGTCTTGTGGCCTCCTTCACATGAATTTCCTCTATTATTGGAGCACTAGTCTTCATCCTCTTAGTTCTACTTGCAGTAGAAACTAATCTAGAGGGTTGTTGAATATTAGGGGGAATGGTAAAAGCTATTCTTTCATATCTTCTAAGTCTAGAGGACCCACTTGTTGTTGGTTTGTGGTAACTGATCATGCTATATTGTACACCCCGGCATGTATCCTCGCTGAGGTCTGGGGCCAAGCTTGGCCCTGGGCGGGGGTTTGGGGGCGGCAACCCCCGAGAAATTTTGTTTCCCCGTGACTTCCCATGACCTCCAAAAAAGGAAAAATCACGGAAAAAGAAAGAAAAATGACTTTGTAAAACCCTAATTCTGGAAGCTTCTAAAAAGCTTGTTATAAGGGGTTGGGATGGGGATTACAGTATGTAGAAAAAGGCAATTATTCACGATATTGTAGTAAGTTTTGCACTGGATAATAAAATCATTGGATGGCTGCAGTTTGGTGGATGTAGCCCGAATTGGGTGAACCGCGTTAAATTCTCTATGTTATCTTTTTGTGTGTGTTTTATTTCTCTATTTATTAATCAAATTTGCATTTAACTATTAGATATTTGTTGTCTAACCCTAACAAGTGGTATCAGAGCGAGTTGTTTTTCAATTATCGTCTGTAGGAAGGTCTCACAGTTGAGTGGGAGTCTCACGGTTGAGTGGAAGCAATGGCGGATGAGGGTAAGCTGAAGGTTGAGAAGTTCAATGGGAAAAACTATTAGTTATGGAAAATGCAGATGGAGGATTATCTCTATCAAAAGGATTTATGGAGGCTATTGGAAGGAACAACCAAGAAACCAAAAACAATGAGTGATGAGGAATGGAATCTTCTGGACAGAAAGGCATTGGGAGCCATTTGTTTATGCTTGGCACAATCGGTGGCATTCAATATTACAGCAGCAAAGACAAATCAATAGTTGATGCAAACCCTGGCGAAGTTATATGAAAAGCCTTCCGCTTTGAATAAGGTATTTCTTATGAAGTGTTTATTTAATATGAAAATAACAAAAGGTGGGTTAGTTACTGATCATTTAAATGAGTTTAATATAGTTACTAGTTAATTAACTTATGTAAATGTAAACTTTGATGAAGAAGTTAGGGCTCTTTTGATTCTGTGTTCTTTGCCTGAAAGTTGGAATAGCTTGGTCATGGCTGTTAGTAATTCTATTTCTGGTTCAAATACATTGAAGTTTGATGATGTTGTTGGTGTTATTTTGAGCGAGGAAATTTGTAGGAAAAGCTCAGGTGGAACATCCACATCAGGTAGTGTTTTGAATGTAGAAAGAAGGGGTAGAACAAAGGAGAGAGGAAACAATTCTGGAGGTTGTTGGAAGTCACGAGGAAAATCAAAGGACAAAAGGTCCCAATCTAGAGAAAGAAAGGATTGTTGGTACTGCAGTAAGCCAGGTCATTTAAAGAAAGATTGTTGGTCTCAGAAAAATAAAGGAGACAAAAAGGAAGGAAATAAAGAAGCAAATGTGGTAAGTAATAAACCCGATGAGGATGCTTTGATTCTTTCCCTTGATAATGTTGATGATTCTTGGGTGTTAGATTCAGGGGCTTCATATCATGCTACGCCCCATAGAAGTTATTTTCTTGATTATGTCCAAGGGGATTTTGGGTTGGTTTATTTGGGAGATAACGAACCCTGTTAGATTGTTGGAAAGGGAAGAATCAATATTAAGTTGTAGAATGGGAATCATTGGTTACTACATGAGGTAAGGCACATTCCAAAGTTAAGTAGAAATTTAATCTTAGTAGGGCAACTAGATGATGAAGGTTGTGTTGTTACATTTAGTGATAAAAATTGGAAGGTTACAAAAGGTGCCTTAATGGTAGCAAAAGGTGTGAAAGTAGGCGCCTTATATCTTTGTACAAGTAATATTGTTCCTTCTGCTTTAGCTATTATAGATAAAAATAAATGTTCAAGAACAGTTGTTGCAGTTCAGTAAGAAGAAAATCAAACAGTTGTTGTGGATTCTGAATCAGCACTATGGCATAATAGACTTGGGCATATGAGTACAAAAGGTATGAAATTTCTTCATTCAAAAAATGTTTTACCAAGTCTAAAATATGTTAATGTGGAATTTTGTGAAAGTTGTGTGTATGGAAAACAAAATAGAGTCAATTTTCTCACGAAAGGGAAGGAAAAGAAAAATGAGAAATTGGAGCTTGTGCATATAGATGTAAGGGGACCAGCTCAGGTATCTTCTCTCGGTGGCTCTCATTATTATGTTACATTCATTGATGATGCAACTAGGAAGGTATGGATTTATTTCCTTAGGAAAAAATATGATGTATTTGAAACTTTTAAAAAATGGAGAAGCTTGGTTGAGAATGAGATGGGTAAAAATTTAAAATGTCTCAGATCTAATAATGGTGGTGAGTATTGCAGCAAATAGTTTGAAGATTATTGTTTTGCTAATGGTATTCATAGGAAGAAAATGGTTCCAAGGACTCCATAGGAAAATGGAGTGGCTGAGCACATGAATAGAACAATAATGGAGTGTTCACAGACTATAAGATTGCATATTGGGTTGCCTTTAAACATGTGGGTAGAGGCTGTAAACACTGTTATTTATTTAATTAATAGAGGTCCCTCTAATCCTTTGGGTTGTGGTATTCCAAAGGAAGCATGGACAGGTAAGAAGGTGAGTTATTCTTTTCTCAAGACCTCCAGTTGTGAAACATTTACACATGTAGATTCTGAAAATAAAACCAAGCTTGATGCAAAATCAAACTTATGTATATTTGTTGGATATGGCATTGATGAATTTGGTTATAGGCTTTGGGATTTTGAAAATCAGAAAATTGTGAGAAGCAGGGATATCATATTCAATGAGAAAGTGTTGTACAAAGATTTGTTACAGCAACATGAAAAGAAAGAAAATGATTGTGGTGCTGGATGATATTACAAACAATGATGTTCTAGCGGTTCCTCATGTTGTGCAACAACAACAAAAAATACCACAAACTCCAGTGAATGTTAGACGATCTTCAAGGATAAGTAGATCTCCAGACAAATTTTCTCCCTCTTTGTATTCTATTTTATTAACTGATGTTGGTGAACCAAAATTTTATGATGAAGCTATGCAGGTGGATACCAAGATTTAGTGGGAGCATGGAATGGAGAAAGAAATGGACTCCTTACTGAAAAATCAAACTTGGGAATTATGCAAGTTTCCTGTAGGTAAAAAGGCTTTGCCAAACAAATGGGTTTATAGGCTGAAAGAGGAAGATGGAGGCACGAAAATATTTAAAGCCAGGTTAGTTGTAAAGGGATTTGCATAAAAAAAGGGTATTGATTTTGATGATATTTTTTCTCCAGTTGTTAAAATGACTTCTATACGTACTGTTTTTGTAAGGAAAATTCAATGCAAAAAATAATTCTCCTAACGTCAATACCTCAGGAAAGAATGCAGATACACTTTAAATTTTACAATTACAGTCAAGTTAAGATGCACTATGAAACAAATTTCAGAAACAGAGTTTTGACAATCACACAAGAACACCAGATATACGTGGGAAAACCCTTACGGGAGAAAAACCCACCACACCAAGAGAAATCACTTTGTATTACAGTAATTGAAATTACATACAATTCCAAACTTATCTTTCTGGTGTCATTATATAGCAGCATTCACCATGAACATTCTTGTATAGGAATCTTCGAGTTACAGACTTTACAGAACAAAACACATCTACTAATCATACAACAATCTATCAAATAAATCTTCGAACCAACCAATAATCCAACCCAATCACAAACTGCAATCACAGAGTATATCCCTGTCGAACTCTGTCTGTAGAACTTCCTTCCAGAACCGTCAGAACTAACTGTCTTCCAACTGTTCACATTTGGCTCCTCCTATTCATCCACAAGATGCCACATTGGAAGGTCTTACTCAATCAACAGAAATCACACTGTGTTGGCATCTTGGTGAGACACTAACAGTGTCTCGCCGATGCCACATAGCCTTCATGCCGATGTCGCTAAGAGTCTCAATTATTGCTAAGACGTTCTATCGAGCTCCATAAGTTACACCGAGTCACCAAGCAGTCACCCAGACCTACCGCTTTCGCCAGGAGATCATAGCGAGTCACCAAAGGTATACCAAAGACACAAGTCATATCGAGCTCCAAATGATAGTCAGCAAGACTCACATCTTTTGCCGAGAGTTCATAGCGAGACAAAAAAGTTACCCCGAAGTATTCATCCATCACCAAGACATTTCCCTTCACTAAGACTTCACTCTGAGATCTCTAAGCTACTTCGAAGTTATCAACAGTCGCCAAGACATGCGCCCTTCGCTGAGAGATCATTCCAAAATCCATATGTTACCCCAAAGGCTTCCAACACAAAGTGTTGTTGGCAAGACATGTAACTCTATCTAAGACTTCTCACTGAGCCTGTCGAGTTACTCTGATGATCTACCTTTGAATCTTTGTCGGTGAGACATTTGATCATCGGTAAGACTTCTTACCGATAGACCACAAGATATGCTAAAGAGAATAACATGTAGCATACAGTCGACAGGACACTTATCAATCACTAAGAGTTCTTAGTGAACCCTTAGTGCTATCCCAATGATTCCAAGTGTGTTCCCATCGGCAAGACTTTCACTATTCATTGAGACGTCTTCCCGGATAATTAGAGTTACTCTGAAGACTTCAATACATATGTTGTTGGTGAGAGATTAACACTTCGCTAAGAATTCTTAGCGAGAACCCTCAATTATCCTGAAGCCTGTAGTCGCCAAGAGTCTTGCCAATACACGATTGAATGGCCTGTCGACTAGAGGTCTCCCAAGTGCTATGAGGTCATAACAAACACACTATGTCACAATGATAGACTCCACAATGTAACCTTTCGGCAAGACTTATGCAAGGTCATAGCGACCTGTTCAAAATAGAATGATACAAACTGCTTGTTGGCCATACATTGAAGCTATCACACCAACTTGGCTCTAATGGAGGTTTCAACCTGTATAGTTTGAGGCACATATTTCCAACAATCTCCCACTTGACGAAGATCATACAGGCACCTCCAGAGCACAAATAATACTTACTGAAAATGATGGGCACTAAGGCCCATTGAACTAGCACACCACTTGAACTTTTCTGTGCTCATTGGCTTCATCAATGCATCTGCAACATTCTCCAAAGTATCAACTTTTTCCAAACTAACCTTTCCATCCTCAACCATATCTCGTACAAAGTGGTATTGTACATCAATATGTTTCGTTCTAGCATGGAAAGTTGGGTTCTTTGCCTGACAAATGGCACTCTGACTGTCACATAAAATTGTTATTTCCCCTGCATCAAAACGAATGTTAGAACACAAACGTTTCAACCATACAACTTCTCTACAAGCATGAGTAGCTACCATGTATTCAACCTCTGTAGTGGAAAAAGTGACTACAACTTGCCGCTTGCTCATCCAACTCACTGCACCACCATTTATCATGAAAATGTATCCACTAGTGGATCTCCTATTGTCAATGTCCCTTGCCCAATCAGAATCCACATAACCACGAATGCTGAGAGTCCTCTATGATTCAACTAAATTCCCATGGTAACACAAAGCAAAATCTGAAGTTCCCTTCAAATACCTAAACACTCTCTTCACAACATCCCAATGTATCCTTCCAGGATTTGCCATAAATCGACTAAGTACTCCCACTGCTTGGGCAATGTTTGGCCTTGTATAGACCATTGCATACATAAGATTTCCTACAACACTAGCATAGGGCACACTGGTCATGTCCTCCATCTCAGTAGGAGATTTTGGACATTCCTCAACAGATAGCTTCATTCCCTATATGATTGGAACAACTAACTACTTGCAATCATTCATACAAAATCTCTCAAGAACAGTCCTGATATACTTACTCTGACTGAGCCAAAGCTTTCTATTCTTGCTATCTCTAGTTATCTCCATCCCCAGAATATACCTTGCTACACCAAGATCCTTCATTTCGAACTTAGCAGACAACTTAGACTTAAGATCAGAAATCATTAGCTTACTATTGCCTATGAACAACATATCATCAACATAAAGAGAAATAACAAGCACTTGATCACTTTTAGCTTTATAGTATACACAATGATCAGATTTTGATCTCACAAAGCCTAAAGATAACATAAGTATCAAATTTTTGGTACCACATTCTAGGTGACTGCTTTAACCCATACAAAGACTTCTTTAATTTGCATACCAGTTTTTCTTTACCTTTCTCAACAAAGTGCTCAGGCTGGGACATGTAGATTTCTTCTTCAAGATCACCATGAAGAAATGTTGTCTTCACATCTATCTGTTCAACCTCTAAGTCATACGTTGCTGCAAGTGACAATAAAAATCTAATGGATGTCAACTTTGCTACAAGAGAAAATATTTTCCCATAATCAATTCCCTCTACTTGGGAATAACCCTTTGCAACCAATCTTTCCTTGTAGTTTTCTACACTGCCATCCAGACCAATCTTTTTCTTAAATACCCATTTGTAGCCCATAGGTTTTCTTCCTTTAGGCAAGGGCACCAAACTCCAAGTTTCATTTTTATCTAATGATGCCATTTCTTCATTCATGGCTTCCAACCAAGAATATGAATAAGACATTTTAAATGCCTCCTTTACAGTCCTAGGCTCATCAGTACTAGAAATCAAGGCATAGGAACAAGTAGAATCAATTAATGAGAACCCGTACCTATCTGGTTGTTTCCTTTCTCGGGTTGACCTCCTCACTGGCTGAGGCTAAGGTTCTTCTTCTTCAGAACTTTCAGAACTGCTTGAGCTCTCCTCAGTTTCAGGTACATTTTGAATCTTCAATTCCTCTTTCTTTGGTGTAGGAGGAATTGCTACTACATCCTTACTATTTTCTAACTTTGTCTCTGACTACAGATCCAAGGTGGAAGGTTTCAGCTCACGAAATATTACACTTCTGCTGTATACAACCTTCTCTGTAACATGATTCCAAAGCTTGTATCCTTTAATGTTAGCACTATAGCCAATAAAAATACACTTGACAACCTTGTTCTCCAACTTAGATCTTTTTACATCTAGCACATGTGCATATGCCTCACAGCCAAAGACTCTAATATTTCTAAGAGAGGGCTTCTTACCAGACCACGCTTCCAAGGGTGTCTTCTCAACAAGAGCAGAGTTTGAAGATCGATTAATTAAGTAACATGTAGTAGCAGTAGCTTCAGCCCATAACTTCTCTTCCAAACCAGCACTACTAAGCATACTTTGTGCTCTCTCCATCACTGTCCTATTGAACCTTTCTGCAACTCCATTCTGTTGTGGAGTATAAGGTGTAGTCTTATGTCTTTTGATTCCATGGTCTTTACAGTATCTTTCAAATTCATCAGAACAAAATTCACTGCCATTATCAGTCCTTAAGCATTTATTGTTTTACCAGTCTGATTTTCAACAAGATTTTTAAACTCCTTAAATCGACTGAACACTTCTGATTTACTTTTCAAAAAATAAATAAATGCTCTTCTTGAATAATCAACAATGAACGACACATAGTATCTTGATTTAGACAAAGAAATAACATCTACTAGACCAAACACATCCGAATGAATATAGTCTAACAAACCAAAAGATTTATGAGGACTGTCATAAAATGAAACACGGTGTTGCTTTCCATATATACAGTGTTCACAGAATTCAAATTCCATATTACAATCTTCAAGCCCATCAACCAGGTTTTTGTTCTTCAAGGTTTTAAAACCTTTTTCTCCTATGTGGTCTAACCTATGATGCCAAAGCATAGTCTTCTCTGTAGGAAGTTTTACTTTCGTAGAGTTTACATAATTAGGGATATTTCCCTCTTTACCTCCATGAGCAGCTTTTAGTGACTTCGAAGAGACACTGTTACATTAAACAACTTGTGCATCCAACTTGTACAGGGTACCAATTCAAGCACCTCTAGCCAGTACCATTGAACCTCTAGTCATCTTGCAGCCACTTCCTAAGAACAAGACTTGTACTCCGATATCATTAAGCTTACTGACAGAAAGTAGATTCTGAGCTAGACCTGGTATGTGCATAACATCATTGATCCCCTTTATTCTACCATCAGGGAATTGGATTCTTACTCTTCCACGGCCAACAATTTCCAAAGTTGAATCACTCACCAAGTACACCTTTCCACCATCGTATTCTTCATACTTTGTGAACCATTCTCTGTGAGATGTCATATGGAATGATGCTCCAAAATCAATCAGCCAGACATCATTTGATGCCTGTGTAGCCAAGGCTGCAATGAAGGCGTCACCATCACTATAAGAAGAACCATTATCAGAAGAGCTCTTCTTCTTCTTTTTCTCCTCTTTACAATCCTTTTGGACATGACCAGGTTGCCCACAGTTCCAACACTTCACCTTGGACTTCTTGCCAGGAGACTTTGATCTCCCCTCTGATTTTGATTTGGACTTCTTGTCTTTCTTCTTGCCTTTCTCCTTTGACCTTCCTCTGACAGCAAGAGCCTCCTTTTCCATCTCAGAAGACTTCCTTCTCATTTCTTCTGACATCAAAGAACAAACATCTTCCATCTTGAAACTGGATGTTGTACTCCCAATAGCCATCACCAGATGATCCCAAGAGTCTGGAAAAGAACACAACAGAAGCATACAACGATCTTCTTCTTCAATCTTTACACCAATAGATGTTAATTGTGTGAGCAACATGTTAAATTCATTCAAATGATCAGCTACAGACCCTCCTTCCTGCATTCTCAAAGAGTAGAGCTTCTTCCTCAGGAACAGCTTATTCACCAAAGATTTCCCCTGATAAATAGACGCCAATCTCTTCCACAAGGAAGAGGCAGTCTTCTCTTCATGCACATTGAGAAGAACTAAGTCTGCCAAATAGAGCCTTATCAGCCCCTTAGATTTTCTATCTGCAAGGTCCCATTCTTCTTGCTTCATTCCTATAGGTTTAGTTCCAAACACAACAATCCAAAGATCTCGATCTACTAAGAGATCCACCATCTTGAGTTTCCATAACTCAAAGTTACTGCCATTGAATTTCTCTATTTCAATCTTCCCAGATGAACTAGACATCTTAATCTGTAATTAGAAATAACAATCTCTACAAGACTCCCACTAAACAGAATTGACACAAAAAACCCAATGTACCCCCAAGGATAACACAACTGGCTAGGCTCTGATACCACTTGTAAGGAAAATTAGATGTGAAAAACAATTCTCCTAATGTCAATACCTCAGGAAAGAATGCAGATACACTTTAAATTTTACAATTACAGTCAAGTTAAGATGCACTATGAAACAGATTTCAGAAACAAAGTTTTGACAATCACACAAGAACACCAGATATACGTGGGAAAACCCTTATAGGAGAAAAACCCACCACACCAAGAGAAATCACTTTGTATTACAGTAATTGAAATTACATACAATTCCAGACTTATCTTTCTGGTGTCATTATACAACAACATTCACCATGAACATTCTTGTATAGGAATCTTCAAGTTACAAACTTTATAGAACAAAACACATCTACTGATCATACAACAATCTGTCGAATCAATCTTCGAACCAACTGATAATCCAACCCAATCACAAACTGCAATCACAGAGTATATCCCTGTCAAACTCTATTTGTAGAACTTCCTTACAGAACCGTCACAATTGACTGTCTTCCAACTGTTCACATTCGGCTCCTCCTATTCATCCATGAGATGCCACATCATAAGGTCTTACTCGGTCAACAAAAATCGCATTGTGTTGGCATCTCGGTGAGACACTAACAGTGTCTCGCCGATGCCACATAGCCTTCATACCGATGTCGCCAAGAGTCTCAGTTATCGCTAAGATGTTCTATCGAGCTCCATAAGTTACACCGAGTCATCAAGCAGTCGCCTAGACCTACTGCTTTCGTAGGAGATCATAGCGAGTCACCAAAGGTATATCGAAGACACAAGTCATATCGAGCTCCAAATGATAGTCGGAAAGACTCACATCTTTCGCCGAGAGTTCATAGCAAGACATAAAAGTTACCCCAAAGTATTCATCCATCGCCAAGACATTGCCCTTCGCTAAGACTTCACTCTGAGATCTCTAAGCTACTTCGAAGTTATCAACAGTCACCAAGACATATGCCCTTCGCCGAGAGATCATTTCGAACTCCATATGTTACCCTGAAGGCTTCCAACACAAAGTGTTGTCGGCGAGACATGTAACTCTCGCTAAGACTTCTCACCGAGCCTGCCGAGTTACTCCGATGATCTATCTTTGAATCTTCGTCGGTGAGACATTTGATCATCGGTAAGACTTCTTACCGATAGACCACAAGATATGCTAAAGAGAATAACATGTAGCATATAGTCGGCAGGACACTTATCAATTGCTAAGAGTTCTTAGCGAACCCTTAATGCTATCCTGATGATTCCAAGTGTGTTCCCGTCGACAAGACTTTCACTGTTCGCTGAGACATCTTCCTGGATCATTAGAGTTACTCTGAAGACTTCAATAGATACGCTGTCAGTGAGAGATTAAAACTTCACTAAGACTTCTTAGTGAGAACCCTCAGTTATCCTGAAGCTCGTAGTCGCCAAGAGTCTCGCTGATACACGATTGAATGGCCTATCGGCCAGAGGTCTCCCAAGTGCTATGAGGTCATAACGAACACACTATGTCACAGTGATAAAATCCACAGTGTAACCTTTCGGCAAGACTTCTTCAAGGTCACAGTGACCTGTTCAAAATAGAATGATACAAACTGCTTGTCGGCCAGACATTGAAGCTGCCACACCAACTTGGCTCTAATGGAGTTTTCAACCTGTATAGTTTGAGGCAATATTTCCAACAATTTTAAGTATTGTGGTTGTTGAAGATTTGCATTTAGAACAACTTGATGTTAAAACAACCTTTCTCCATGGTGATTTGGAAGAGGAAATATATATGGATCAACCACAAGGATTTGAGGTCAAAGGTAAGGAGAAACTTGTGTGTAGATTGATGAAAAGTTTATATGGCTTGAAGCAAGCACCTCAACAATGGTATATCAAATTTGATAGTTTTATGGCTAAGCAAGGCTACAACAAGTGTAATTTTGACTGTTGTGTTTATTTTAAGAGGTTGGATAATAACAACTACATTATTTTATGTTTATATGTTGATGATATGCTTGTAGCGAGGTCTAACATGAATCACATTAAGGAGTTGAAACAACAATTAGAAAATTCATTTGCTATGAAGGATTTGGGGGCAACAAAACAAATCCTTGGTATGAAGATTACTAGAGATAGGAAAAACAAAAAAATGTTTTTATCTTAGGTTGATTATGTTGAAAAGGTGTTGCAGAGATTTCATATGGAGAATGCAAAAGCTGCTAGCACACCTTTGCCCAGCCATGTTAAATTGACTAAGGATATGTGTCCAAAGACACAAGAGGAGGGAAAAAAATGTCCAAGGTACCATATGCTTCAGCTGTAGGCAGTTTAATGTACGCTATGGTATGCACAAGACCAGATATTGCACATGTTGTAGGAGTTGTTAGCAGGTATATGAGTCATCCAGGTGTTGAGCATTGGGATGCGGTAAAATGGATTCTTATGTATTTGATAGGTACATCCAATAAGTGTTTATGTTTTGGGGGCTCTAATACTAATTTAAAAGGCTATGTTGACTCAGATTTGGCAGGGGATGTAGATACCAGGCGGAGTACCACAAGTTATGTTTTTATAGTTGGTGGGCTAGCAGTGAGTTGGATTTCTCAGTTGCAAAAGGTGGTTGCTTTATCCACCACAGAGGCAGAGTATGTTGCTACAACAGAGGTGACAAAGGAGATGATATGGCTGCAAATTTTCATGGAAGAGTTGGGAAAACAACAGACTAAGAATTATTTGTTTACAGATAGCCAGAGTGCTATACATCTTGCAAATAATTTTTCCTTGCACTCTAAAACCAAACACATATAGTTGAGATATCATTCCATTCGGTCAGTGTTGGAGGATGGACACGTAAAGTTGGAAAAGATACACACAGATGCAAATCTAGCAGACATGTTTATGAAGGTGGTGACAAGGGAGAATTTGAGCTCCTCTTCAGCTTCGGTTGGCCTTCAAGGTTGAATTCAAGTATAACAAGAGCAGCAGGGTCCAAGGTGCTTATTTCCAGTGGGAGCTGTAAGTGCAGCGTTGTTGTCCAGGATCAGTCTCCAAGTGGGAGATTGTTGGTTTGTGGCTACTAATCATGCTATACTGTACACCCTGGCATGTATCCTCACTAGGGTAGAATTTTTTTTTTTTTTCCATTTTTTTCGTGTCATTACCAAAAAAGGAAAAATCACCTAAAAAGAAAGAAAAATGACTTTGTAAAACCCTAATTTTGGAAGCTTCTAAAAAGCTTGTTATAAGGGGTTGGGATGGGGGTTACAGTGTGTAGAAAAAGGCGATTATTCATGAGATTGTAATAAGTTTTGCACTGGATAATAAAATCATTGGATGGTTGAGGTTTGGTGGATGTAGCCCGGATTGGGTGAACCACGTTAAATTCTCTGTGTTATATTTCTTTGTGTGTTTTATTTCTCTATTTATTAATCAAATCTGCATTTAACTGTTAGATATATGTTTTCTAACCCTAACACTTGTCCCTTCTTCTACTTTTTCCCTTAGAACTTGTATTTGTTCTTCTGCAAACCCTTTTTCCTTAAGATGTTCATTTGCCATATTTGTCACCTTCCTCTTTATTTCAGGTTGTTTCAATTCCATGTGTACTTCCAAGGATTTATCCTCATACTTGCCATATCTTTTTTGAGTAGTGTCCTTAGGAATTTTCAATAGTATGTCTACATAACCATTGATTTCATCTTCATTGGTCTCATATCTAAGTGGCAAAATCTAGACTGTTTTGGGTTCTACAACTTCAATGATGCATTCTTCAACAGTGACCAAAAATGTGATGTCATCCTGATATTTGTTCACTATAGACTTAGGGATCCTCTCCATTTCATGCATTCTCTTCTGTTATCACGGAATCTAGCAGCGCTCGTTCCACGGATAACCCCCCTACGAAACTTGTTCATTTCCTAGGATTCGTGAAGTTCAAGTACGCATAACGAGGGCATTATTATGCCACCTCGAAATGCGTTCCCAAGTCTCGAATATTCCATTCGAGCATTCCCCCTTGTTCACCTCGCAAATACCTTCGAAATGAGATCTTTTGCGACGTTTCACTGTTCGTACTTTGCAAATTGCGAAAAATGCAGTGGCACTGAAAAAGTGCGCTCCTGCCCTGAAGCCAAAATTGGCTAAGTCTGGAAAATGCAAGGGCGCTAAAATTTAGAGCCCCTGCATGAAAGTGAACTTTTTCCAAAATGTAATAGCTCTAAATTTTAGCGCCATTACACTTTTTCCTGACACTTAAACTTTTTTCTGGCCCTGGCGCGTTTCTTCATCTTTTTCGCATTTTTCGTCAATCGTGCCACTTTTCGTGCCTAAATTTATTGCTCGACTTGAGTTAGGTTTTCGATTTTCTCTTTCACTTAAAGTGTTTTATTTTTCCATTTTCATTGTTTATGGTCTTTGTTCTTCTTTTCTTCTTGCTGGGCGAGTTTTCTTCAAACTGCAAATACATTTTTTGAGTTTTTTCGACATCCCTCTCCAGCGTTTTTTGCATTTCATCTTTGTAAGTTGTTACCCTTGCTTTCTCTTTATTCTCCAATTTCAATGGCAACTCTATTCAGACAAACACTTTGCAAACCCCGAGCGCCATTTTCATTCACCATTACATCTGTTTTCCAAAATCATGTCTCAGATGCAGAAGCGCTAAAATTTAGCGCCCTGACATGTTGAACATGTTGAAATAAATTCTAACTCTGAGAAATGCAGGAGCACCATTTTTTAGCGCCTCTGCATCAAAGACTGGAATCTCCAAAAATGTAAGGGCGCTGAATTTTGGCGCCCTTACACTTTTCACAATCTTTTTCCAGACTTAGTCATTTTTGTGCAATGGAGCTAAATTTTAGCACCTTTGCACTTTTCTTCCAGACTTAGTCATTTTTGTGCAATGGAGCTGAATTTTAGCACCCTTACACTTTTCCCAGTTTTTTCTTAAAACACTTCCATTTTTCCCAGTTTTGCTCCAAACCTTGTTTTTTCCACTTCGTGCATCATTTTCCATGCATCATCCTCCATTTCACGCTTGCTCAACATCATTTCTCACTTCACGCTTCCCAATGCTACTTTTTCTACTAACGCCTGTTGATTCACCATCCTTTCAGTTTCTCTCCAGATCTCGTCAAGTGATTCCAAAGGTGATGTCCTTTGATCGTGGTTCTTCCAAATAAAAAGCTCGTGCAGGAGACCAGGAAGAAGTATGAAGACTCTGCGCCCAAGCAAAGAAACATGAAGAAGCTTCCTGTTCTCTAGTGTTAGAAATTTCTGGTGCATCCCATTATGCATCTTGTAAATATTTCTCGACATTTTCGAATGTCTTTTTGTAAATTGTAATTACACCAAGATCAAAGATGTAATATTTTCAAAACAAATTACACTTTGACTTTGGTCAAAGTTAGGTGAGATCTCCTAAAATCGCTCACCTAACTTTCCCTGATTTTCTCAATCTCTTTCCTTCTTTTTCTCATCCCTCTTTCTATATAATGTGAGGGATTTTCATTGTAATTTATCTTTTAGCCTTTTGCAACGAAGTGCTGCCCTTTTGTAAGCAAATTTGTGAAACTTTGCGTTCATGCTTTGTGAATGAGATTCAATCAATAAAGAAAAGGATTGCAAGCCAAACTTTGCATTGGATTTGATTCTTTTGTAAGTTGATTCGATTTGGTAGTGATTAGTTCGAGGAATCTGAAAGACTCTAAGTAGTTGATGTAAACTTTGTGTTACATTCGTTATTTAGATTGCATTGTATTTCTTTTATCATTGGTTGAATGATCTATAAGACTTTGCGCTTATAATCATTCATGCTCTTGCATGTTCTTGTTGAATAATCTACAAGACTTTGTGCTTGTAATTATTCATACTATTGGATACTTTGTCGAAGGATCTACAAGACTTTGTGCTTGTAATCGTTCGTGCTATTAACACTTTTGTTGGATGATCTACAAGACTTTGCGCTTGTAATCGTTCATGCTGTTCGAAGAATTGTTGCGTCTAAGAAGACTTTGTGCTTCTAACGTAGCAAACGTACGTTTATGCAGATCCAACATTGATAAAGCTACGGAACAACTTTGTGCCTTTGTGAGCTTTCCCTTTTTTATTTTCTTTTGTTTATTGTTAATTACTTCGGTATCTCTATGCTTCGCTTTGACGAGATAGAGATATTGGCATTACTGCTAGTTGTTCGTTTCAAGTTATCAAGAATTCGGAACTTCCAACACGTGAAGCATTGTAAACATCTTCTCTGAAAAAAGAGAGAAGGATGAATGTAACACACCCCCCCCACTCCGTGAATTTCGTGTACATTTTGTAATTACTTTTGTGATTTACTATTGTTTCTCTTAGCAGTAAGAAGGGTGCCTCCCCTTTCCGAGAGGAGAGATTCACATCTCACATAGCTGTGGCTGAAGTCCAAGTTGTGTAATCTGTCGAAAGTTGATTACATAATTTTCACCCAACATCTTCTAAAATATTGCAAATAATGTAGTAAGTGCTTCATCTTGAGCTTTCATGTCACCAAGTATGTGTAGATATTCTAGAATTTGATGGGATACCATTATGCTCTTATCCCAAATAACATTGCTTCTTCTGGGAAGCTCCCTCAAAAATTAAAACAATAAGAAAACAACCAAGGAACCAAACTTGAAGGGATATTTCTTCTCTTTGGTTTGCTTCAAATTCTCAAATAGTTGTTGTCTGAGAAATTTACACGTCATAGTCCTTCCCTTTCTCAACCATCTCATATGCTACATTAATTGTTGTAGCTGATACAAAATTATCTCTCCTTGTGCAATATATCTTATAACCTATAACCATAGCTCCATATCTCACTATAGGGTTTCAAATGATGTTCATAGTGAGAGCTCTTTGATCAAATGTGGCTCTAGTTAACTCCATCATATCCTCGTTCTTCATAGATTTCAATACTGGTATAGCTTTGGTGTCGCATAGTCTAGTAACTTCCCTTATAACTTCCTTTGATATCAAACTAGGTATGTTGGTCCATAAGATTTTTTCATGTACTCTACTTAATGGCATTCTCACAAATTTAATTTCATCATTATAACTAAATTTAGAAATAATTGCCAGACATCCAATTTCTTCTTTACTAGGTTTTCATACTCAGGCTTAATTTAATGATCATCTTTGGTTAGTTAGTTTGTCCATAGGTCTATAAATTTTGTATGGTCACACTCTTCTATTTTCTCATGGATATAAGCCCTAATATCTTTTCTAGGAAAAACTTTGTAGGGAATACTCGAAAAGGCTTCGAGTGGGTTGTTATCAAACACTTTCATGGGGAATTTCATAAACTTCAGTCAGGGTTTCTCACTCTCACTACAGTAGGTGTTTCCATTTCCATTGAATCCAAATACTTCAAAAAATAAATTCTACTTCAACTTTAGACAATGGAAAATACCTTTTTTCTTACTCAACCGAAACTAGGGTTTGAATTACTCTGCTTCAAAAATTTCCTTTGAACTCTTGAATTCGCTTCAATTCACTTTTCTTGCTCCAAATATGTAAACATGAATAAAATTGACTAAGTATGAATACTTATAATTCTTTGATCGGCCCTAAGTAGTATTCAATGCACCAAATAATAAAGCTAATGAAACTCTTCTATGTGCAATAGTAAACCCTAAATCGCTCCACAAATCTCCACATTTGCATATTTTCTTCTAGATTTTTCTCCAAAAGCTTAAGATTGTCCATCTTCACCACATATCTTCATGCCAAGCCATGACATCTTCTATCAACAGGGGGTTATTTGATTATTTGTTATTGCTCACCCTAAGCTAATGCCTAGGTTCAATTCCTAGAGAAATTATCTGCACTGGATGAGGGCATAGATTCATTTGTAGTCTCTAATTCTTCCTTGTTTTCATTCTCATCTTTCTTTCTCCAAATATTTTCCATTTCCTTCTTTACCTCTATCGGGTCAATCTTTTTGATTGGTTCATTTCTCTTTACTAGATTGTCCTTCCTTGTGTTTTTGCTTATGCAAAATTTAGCAATGTGTCCAAGTCTATTGCAGTTGTGACATACAACATTCTTCCAAGCCTTTCATTCATTATGGATATGCATTGATTACCCTTGTGTCCAAATCCATAGCATGCATAACAGTAACCATTGAAAGGTTGAAACATTCTATTCATCATTTGACTTCTGCATTCATTTGCTCTATATCCAAACTTCTTGTGTGTAAAGCATTGGCTAGTAAAGGATGAAACATTCATTTTGCTTCTACATTCCATTGCTCTATTTCCAATTTTGTTGCACGAATAACAAATAACATTAAAAGATGGGTACCTTTGAGCATTGGGTTGTTTGATTGAGGGTATTCTAGCATTATTTCTTTGATTTTGGTTCTTTCCATTGTTGTTCTTGTCTTCAGTCTTTTCTAGTTCATTGAATTTCTTTTCTATTTTTGAGATTTCACCTTTTTCAAGTCCCAAACCACCTTTGTCTTTAGATGTTTTTTTTCCTGCAATCAACTCATCAAGCATTGTATAAGTTTTCTTAAACTTATCTTTATGACTTTCTTTCTCTAGATATGATCATAGATTTACCAATTCTTTTTCAAGCCTCATGCATTCATCAAATTTGCTTTTCACTATTGCATTCAAACATTTCTCAATCCTTTTCTTTTCTTCCACTTGCACTTTCAGTCTGGTGATATCTTCCTTTGCATTCTTTAATTGTTCATTGAAGTTTCCTTATGCCTTTCTTTGAACTTCTTGATTTGTTCTCTCATTTTTCTGATGCATTCATTTGCTTCTTTAAGATTTTCCTTTAGATCTTTGTTTTCACCTTCAACTTTTTCAAGATCTTCAAGAGCAACTTTGAGTTCTTTTTCAATCATGCAATCTTCTTCTATGTATTCAATAATAAGAATCTCTTCTAGAGGAATTGGAAACTTTATGTCAGTCATGTGTTCAATCTCCAAGATATTCCCAAAGCAGTCAAGCTCCTTCTAGGGATCCAAGCTCTGATACCAATTGTTGAACACTTGAAATACGAAGAGGGGGGGTGAATTAGTATAATAAACCATCCAATTATTAACCATCTAATTTCTAGAGCATATTTAATAGTTATAAGAAATGAAAGCTCGTGTAAATAACCCATAACACACATAACACATGAACACTAGGATTTTTATGTGGAAAACCCAAAATGGGAAAAACCACGACGAGGATTGGCTCACAATGTGTTATAACCGATTATAAGATATTATAGAAATGCTCACTGCTAGGTGGGCTCACTATCCAAGTGAACTCATTGTTCATAGAGAAAAGAGAGATAGAAAGAAGATTGGTGGCTAGACAACCAAGATTTGAACTGATACAAAATGCATCTATGATATGCTGGATTCAATTCCTTAGAAGCTCAAAATATTGACTTAATACACTTCATATCACTTAGATTACAAATCTTTGCTCTACTTTACATTCGCACACCTCTTCTCAATCTTCTGTAAAATTTCACATCACCATTTGTATTTGGATCGTGTATCTACTCAAAATTGATCTCCACAAATTCAAAACAACCTTGTATATATCAAACTTTATCACAAACATCAATTAGGTTGGCCTAATTAGATTTACCCTTAAAACATACAAAAAGTGCCTTGTCGACACCCAATTCAAATCAAAATGTCTTTGTGCCAAAAACAACATGTGCAAAACTTAATATAGGTTGGCTAGGCATAGGACCTAAAAACAAAATACTCCAACTGATCATCATCATAGAACATGTGGACCTCAAAATGTCATGGTAACTAGAAAACACAATTCTTTGACACTTGTAAACATTCTCCCAAAACCACAAGGTCTAACTTAAGTTCGTAGAGGAATGCGAACCAAATAGGTTATGGTCATTACACAAAAATTGTGTAAGTCTTATATGTCGATCTTTTGTTACTTGCATCCCACAAACCACTTAACCAAATCAAGTGAAATTCTAAACAGAGGTACAACTAACAATCATGAACAACATATTAGAATTGCAAAAGTGTATTGCTAAGTGCAATAGAATGCAGGCCAAATTACCAAAGGGATCTGTACATTGAATCTGCCAGTGTAGACACTTAGCAAAAATACTTAGTTTTTTTTGTGTGTGGATCAAACCATTTTGCAAATGTATCATTAGAAATCATCCTTCATACAATGTTGACATTCATCATGTAATGTTGGCATCAATGACAACTCATTAGTGACAACCTTCTTCATTCTTTCAACAATATTTTGTAAATGGGTATATGATCATGCCTAGTTGTCATGACCCATCCATTTATCTATCTCTCTCTAAGTTTCACTTGTGGGGTATGTGTGTTGGTGTATTTTATTTGACTTGCATTTAGTTTATTGCTTTATTGCATTATATGCACCTAGATAGGATAAATTCACTTAAGTTGTGTCAATTAGTCATGCACCCATAATTTATGCACTTGATTGACATTTATTTAGTATAGGTTGAGTTACACTCCTATCATGTTAGTTCATCTATTTAGTACCATATATTGTGTATGTCTAGCTTTGGTTAGATTTATTTATCACGGATGTCTACCTTTAGTTAGTCTCCATTTTTAATACATTACCTTGCTCTATATAAGCAAAATACTTTATAACATAAAAAAATCACCAACCATTCTTATTAGCTTTATTTTGGTCTACTTGTGAAAGGTTGGTTAGTTTGATAGTTCCTAGAATTGATAAATATTTCATTATTCTTACAACAATTTGTCAACTATTTAGTATAATGATTTTGTTATTTATTTTCTTTGCGCCTATTATTAGCCTTGTTTAGATCTACTTGTGAAAGGTTTGTTGGTTTAATAGTTCCTAGAATTGTAGGATATTTCATTATTCCTACAAAATTCACCCATGTACATAACCTTGCCCATCAGGTATGCCACTTGTAGCATTAGATGAGATAGTTTTACTCAATTCAACATTTATTATTTGTACTTTTTTAGGCATAAAACATGTCTTCTAAATTTCTCATTTAGATTCATCCCATTTATCAAATAATATATAAGAGATATAATATAAATTTATTTTAGTATTGATATGAATAATCACAATTGAGTGCATGACTATTGGACCCCACACGACTACTGACCCCTCTCCCCTATGAAAGTCTTTGCCAATTTCTCATTTAGATTCATCCCATTTATCAAATAATATAAAAATACTAATTAAGATGATATTTCTACAAACTATTTCTCTACATAAAATAAGCATATTACTATTTTAAATAAAATAATAATTACCACACTATGTACTCATTATTTAATTACTTTTACTTGTAAATCACCATTAATTAATTTTTAGTTTTTTTCTTTATTATTTTTTTGATTTTTTTTTTTTAATATTGAAAAGTATTGTATAATAAAAATAAGGAAAAAACTGAAAAACACTTAAACATTCCATTTTAAAACTCAAGTTAATATCTAATCTACCAACTCACTTAACCCGTCAAATGGTGAAGACTATAAATTAATTCTTTAAAAAATTAAAAAAAATAAAAAAAAATTCGCTGCAAGCAGCAGATTTTTCGAAGCATTACCAAACACAGTAACTCAACAAGAAAAACACACCAAAAATATGACCTTTCCAAATTTCTTGCTGCACTCAAATACCGTAAAATCAGTAACTGGACTTAAAATCAGGGATGAGTAAGCTACATATACGTTATTTCTTCTTCACCTACTTGCAAGTGTTACTGTATTTACGAGGCCATCCCTGTGAATCTCTCGGGAAATCCAGCGTTTGTGCTCACTGTGGTGAATCTCTCCGGAAATCCAGCGTCGGCAGCATCGGTGAATACACAATGTGTGGCGAAGATGTATGTTTTGGTGGTATGATTGATAGGATAGATAGTAGCGTCAGTGGGCAGATGATGACTGATGAGTAGAGTCACGAGGAACTAAGATGGGAGAAAAATCAATCGGGTGACAAAGGTATACATCAAGAATTCTGATTATTGTTGTTATTATTTGGTCTTGGCTGTGGAAAAGGCATTCTTTAAACTAGTCAGTTGTATATTGCAGTTGGGCCAAATCCTGCAAGTCAACAACCTGCAGGTGGTCTTTTTTCTCAGGCAACACAATCTAGCCCCTTTGGCCAGACAACACCATCATCTGCCCACTCATGCTGCTATCTGTCAGTTGTGACATTTGACATGCTTTTTCTTGTGGATTCTATCAGTTTCTTCAATCCCTTTTGCCCAAGCTTCTCAGCCTGCATCTTTGTTTGGTTTAACTCCATCATTAGGGTCAAGTCCTCCATTTGGATCAAGTACCCCACTTGGAAGTAACTTGTTTTCCGATAGTACCTACAGAGTCAACGGTATGTTTGATGGAAATTTTTTGTTTAAGTTAGCACAATTTAATTTTTTTTTCTGCTAGCAACTTCATTCATTTATAGTTCTTTATTGCATGCTTTATGTTTTGAGCATCAATTTTATCTACAAATGTTGTGAGATTTGACTTGCTTTTTCTTGTGGATTCTATCAGTTGCTTCTAGTGGTTTTGGTGCTGCATCAACTCCAGCCTTTGGGCAGACCACTTTTGGATAACCGTGAGATTCTGTGACTATTGTCTTGCTTGAAATGCTTAGAAAAATCAATCATTAAACATAAGTTACTTTTTCCCATCTTCTCATGATGGTTATGACATCACAGAGCATGGAACCGATGATAATAGATGGAATATCTAGCATGCCTGTAAGCATGGAATCGATGATTTCGACAGAGTTGTTGCATATATATTGTTTTGATTTGATTACTTTATGCATGGCTAAATGATAATGTATGTAGGTTAACAAAAAACATGCTCAAGTAAGGAAAACATCCTTGTTAGCTCCACGGCATATAACTCCAAAGTCAAGGTTCCGCATGCATTCACGAAGATATAATCCTAAAAAGGATGGTCCCATGGTAAATAAATCTGAACTATTATTACAAATATTTTTGGTTTACCATCTGATTCTGTATTTTATTCCTGAATTTTAAATTTAACCTTCTATTTTTTGTTGCTGCAACACAGGTATCATTTTTCAGCAATGGTGAAGAAGTACCAAGCACTGTAAAGGTTGAAAAGAAAAACCGAAGAGGAGGGGGCAGAACTTATGTCATACAATGCTATTAAAGGAGAATGGAAATTCCGTGTGAAAACATTTTAGTAGGTACGGTCTGGATGATTCTGGTTCTCAGAAGATGATAAATTTGAGAGAATGCTCGGAATATTTGAAGAGCAAAATGCAGAATTGTATGAGTTTAAAAGGCCATAGTTTGTATTTATTATACTGAAAGTTTGATTTTGAATAACAACAAAAACCTAGAAAATAACGTGGAATGGTTGAATGTCACCATTGACATGACTGAAAGTGGGTTTTTGAAAATAATAGATTTATTTGTGATAATTAACCCAAGGTCATTATGATATGTGAATATTTATAACCCTATTTTCGTTAGTTTGGTTATTAAAACAATCAAGAAACAGTATATGCAAATATATTCTCTTATAAACAAGATTGTGTGAGTGTGCTTTATAACTTTAGGTGAACTTCAGGTCTTGATTGCAATCTCCTTGAAAATGGTTATATTATTGGATATATAGTTAAATTTATAATATTGAAGATAGCTATAAAACTACGATATCTTTGTGGGTTATGCATGAAGTAGGAATGGAGCAGGTCTTAAACTTATTTGCAACTCTGTTTGTTGTAATGAACACTTCATGTGGCATGTAACTCTATGTCGCTTGAAACTTCTCTAATGATAAAATTTATGGTTATATGTAGGTTTCAATAAGGTGTGCTCCGCAAGCTTCATGCAATTGGTTTTATTTTCTGATGCTTACACTGTCATTCAGGCACAGGATGAACTGCCCATATGTTGAAGTTGAAGACAGCGCATATCTCATCAGCAAGGATGGTTCAACGTTGAAGAGAACCCAACTTAGTGAATTCTTGTTCTAGGAAGGGTTCATTTATCACCCATGTTTCAAGACTTACTATTAAAAAGAAAGTTGCATGGACAAATGGGCAATTGAGCTTGAATCATGAAATCTTACAGATTAGTTTCACTCTGAAATTTAATTAATGAAGATATATTCATGATGTTTGAGCTGTATTTCTTTAAGATCTAGGTTGCGGGAAGAATGGAAACTATTCATGCATCATGCAAATGCGCTATTTCAAGTATGAAAGTAATTCCTTTAGGAGGATGAAGGATTCATATCCAGGAACCTATGAGATATCTGGGGAAAAAAATGTAAATTGTTAGAATTTAGAGTGTTTTGTGTTGAAGCAATGTTAAAACAATGGTTAAGAAATAATATGTAAATTATGACATATAGGAAAGATAATAGAATTGGAACATAAAACGACATTAATTTGTGTTTTCTGTATATGGTATACTCTGAGGAGATGTGTGTTGCCTAATCTTCTATTATCTACACATATCTATGATATTTGATCATAACTATCTATCTAGATATGCATAAATAGTGTTAGAAATCTGTGAAGGCTAAATAACTGTAGTGGAAGAAGAAACTGTTTCTCTCGTGTGTGACTCTTCACCTTTGTTGATTAGGCTGTATGTTGTTGAAATGTAATGGTTGAATAAATTATCTACAGGGGCTCTGCTCCTTTGAGGATGAAGGCAGCAAAGCTGTCTGCACTTGGCTAATTGTGCATCACAAATGGTCCTTGGCTTTTTGGTCTACAGATGTCCAGAACCTTGATAAGGCCAATGATGTAAACTGTGTAGAGTTTAGGGTACTATGTTGTGGGAGACATGTGCATTAGCTTGTGGATTTCAATTGATGACTTTGAGAATGGGCTTGGTGATCTTGTTGGATCGTGTTTGGAGAAAATCCATCTGGATCACAATGAATAAACAATATGAACTGAAATTGTCTACATGACTGTTGTGTCCTCATTTATTTTCGTGCCATATATTCAATGCCAATTTTTTAGGATAAATAAGGTAGGTGTTAGTGTTACTGCCTTGTACATTGTGAGAAAGTTTTCCTTTGATCCTCAACTAGTACAGTAGGTTTTAAAACAACTTTAGTCTAAATACTAAAAGATTAAGCATTAAATTGAGTCTAAATTATGTTGGAGAGCCCATATTGGGTGCCTATTACAGAAAAGGACAGAATGTAATGAGAAAGAAAGAAAATATATTAATTTCTATAGACAACCAAAAGTAGGTCAATGGGACTCAAAAGAACAACAGTTTACAATAGCAAGTTTCTAGGAAGAGAAACCTAGAAAGGTCCCACCCAAGGGAGGAACAAAACTGAAAATTACAAAACAACAGGGAACTACCCACACAAGTGGTCAGAAATGGTGAATCACTAGTGCCAACATTGATCACTGGGAAGGGACTGATACAAGATTTGATAATGCTCGTTGGGGAGGGTGAGTGTTGAGAGGGGTACTCCCTCTAGGATCATACTTAACATCGAATAATATGCATCTGCCTCTGTGAAAGGTAAAGGGCCACTATTCAAAAGTTTAGTGAGGAAAATGAATGGCCACATCGAAAGCACTAGGATGTTAAGTGATAATGGAGTACAACAATAATAGGGTGTGGTTAGAGGTTGTTAAGTGACAGTTGAAGCAAGTTGTTGTTGGAAGTTACCCATATTTTTCATTAATTGATGCATTACTAGATTTTTGGTGTGCAAAGATGTACTAGAAGTAACAATGGCAGTCATTTCTAAAGTTGGTTGTAAAAGCAAAGGATTTGAAGGAAAAGGTTACAAAGCATCAAGGATGGTAGTGGAAAGACTAAATGGCAAAGGCTAGGATGCATGAAAAAACCCATATAAATGGATGGGATTATGCTAAATCCTTTGGAGCTAGCATTCACATTATTGGTTTGAATTAAAAAAGTGGATATATCTGTGGGATCAACCATGTGGAAAATCAAAGTAGGAATATACATCAATATTTGTTTATGAGTAATGTTAGAATGAGAGTCTTGAGTTAGCTCATGAGTATCCATTGATGTGGAAACATTGCTATTAACAATTAAGGTGGCTATGTGAAAAATTGAGGCCTTTAGGAAGATTACGTAACATGGTCCACATGACATCTAGGATAGGGCTAGTGGTATTACACACTTTTTCATCATTGTTAGTATGTGATTGAAAGTTTGTGAGATATTTATCAAGTTGGCATGCCTTAATTTTTGCTGCAATGTGGATGGAAGCTTCATAGTCAAAGCCTCCCTCAATATCATGATACATGGTTGTAGAAACAGATAATGTAGGAAGAGTTGTAATTTTAGGATCATATGAAAAGTTAAAAATCAAGATTTATTCAAATAGTAGTAGGTGGTCGAAAACAAGACATGTTTAAAACTTGGTAGCTTCTACAAACAATATGATTAGAGAAGATGGAATGGGTTGTGAAGCTCATAAAAATGAATGTCACAAAACATAGTACTAAATTGGAATTAAAGAATGTGAAATTTACCAAAATGTAAAGTGTGAATCAAGAAAGAAATTTGGAAGCAAAGAATGTTGGGTTCACCAAAATGTAAAGGATGAACCAAGAAAGAAAATTGGAAGTGAAGAACATCGAGTTCACCAAAATGCAATGGCGAAAAAATATTTTTGTTTGGTTTCTTTCACCTAAAATTTTAAATTTTCTACACTACTCACTAAAAAAGATTGTGTTTTTTATTTTCTTTATGTTTTTGGTGAACTACAACTCTTGTGAAAAAAATAAGGCTAAATGTCATGTCCCCTTCTCATCATTAATCTGTTCTATCACTCATCAGCCTATTCCGGAAACCTGTAGGCTTGTTTGAGGAAAAATTAGGGTTTCCAGTTCTGAGGTTCTTTGGCTTTTCAGGGGGTTTACTATTTATAGTAAATTCTAATTTTGGCAGTATGAAGATTGTCATCTTTCAGGAACACTTTTCTAGTTGGAGCAATTATCTGAATTCAAGTTTTGGCTTCTAGAAGTCTATTTGGTGAATTTCATAAATAAAGGCATTAATGTTTTAAATTGTAGTTGACCCCTTGGCCTAGGAGAACTTCATAAAGTTGTGTTAAAAAGTGGTCATGAAGGGGGACTCTTTCATTGCTTTAAATATTATTTATAAAGTATTAAATGCCTTTGGAAAAAGAGGACGCCACACTTTGAGGAGTTGTTTTAAATAAAGTGAAAATTATATTCTTGCAAAAGGGACGCCATTTGAAGGTTTATTTTATTTTGGGAAATTTGAAGAGTCTCATGTGACTCTTGGCGTACTTCCTTGAGGAATTGAAGAGTCTTCTACTCTTCTATAAAATGTATGCTTTGCTTCAGCATTGGGATCCATGAAATTTATGCTAAAGTTATGCTGTCGGAATGACAATTGAATTATTGCTTCGAGGAAAGCTTACCTCCAAGCCTCTTATCCAATTTCGTGTTTGAAAGATAACACCTAATTGGCCTTTTGCTGCTTCTCAAATCTGACTAGCAGATCGAGCTCAACAGATGAAGTTTTTGATGATATTTTCCAGTTTTGAAGTTGTTGATGCTACCACAGCTGAAAGTCAATTTTACATACAGCTTTGTGAGTGACTTTTATTTCATTCTGGGTGTCTTGGAATTCAGTTTCTCAGCCTTGGGCAACCCCTTTACCAACTTGCAGATTTTATTTTGGTGTTTCTAATTTTTACTTGCCAAATCGCCCCTCAAGGAGGCTGTACCATTCTTGGTGCATTGGGAATCTTGCAAAGAAATAATTGCTGAGTTTTTGTTGCTGTTTCATCATCTGAGTTTAGGCGCCTATCTTCCATCAGCACATTGGCTTTCATTTCACGCAAAACGGAGGTATATTGAGTGAGTTATGAATATTTTATTGATTTCCAGTTTGCTGATAAGAAATTCCAGAACGCAGATTTTTATATCAGATTCATATGATTTCTATTTTAATCATAATTCTATCATTGGAAGAGTAAAGGAACATCATTAGAATTCATTCTTCTCTTCTAGTCTTATTCTCTATCATTGTAATACTTGTTTTTGCAATCTTTTGAATTGTAAGGTTGTGATTTAGTAGTACTAATCCAACCCATGTTATTGCTGCAACTACTAGTTTATTTCTTATTAATTACCCCTGGACGGTTTACCGCCAGTGCAGAGAAAGAACTTGTTATATCATTGTACCCACTTTCAAGTGGTGAATCCCCACTATTCAAGTGGATGCCCGTCGCAGTGGATGAATTAGATTGTTGTAGCTTCATGGCTGGTTATCTGCCTACTAGTTTCAATTTCAATTAATCACTCCGTCTTATGTTAGCACCTCGCTCTAAGTGGGATTTTGCGTGCACATTCTTGACCTTGAGTAGTTTCTTTTCAAGTATTGTTCTTTAATTTCTCCGCCATATGACAACACCTTTCCATCATTTGGATTGAGTGTGCATTCTTGGCGTCGAGTTCCTTTAAGCTTGGGTTTTGGTTTGATGCTAACGCTAATCCAGTTGGCTAGTGTTGGTTTATGTTGTGTAAATCTTTCGAAAAAATTGGTTAGCATATTTCCGTGGTATCAGAGCAGAAGACCTTGCCATCCTGTGGCACTTTTCAGTTGGTTGTCTGATGAGTGGAAGAGATGTCTGATGAGTGGAAGAGACACTAGGCCATTCACCAGAAGTTAGGCCAGAACTCAACATCAGTTTCCACCTATTCCAGAGGCAGAGACATTATCAGAAGCTTCAAGGGATCTTGGCAAAACAGTGGAAGGTTCAGAAAAGTCAGTTGAAGAGGTTGGACAAACAGTTGTAATAATGTCAGATAGTGTTAGGCAAGCTAATGAAGAGAGGGACAGAGTCGAGAAGAAGTTTGATGGGATGATAGACATGATGTCCCGATTATTATCCAAGTTGGATCAACAAGCCGCACATAATGTTCTTCAGCCCCAAAATAATCCAACTGGTGAAAGCAGTGGAGTTAATGGAAAATCCAGTAATGGCAGTCCTGAGGTGAATAAAGGAGATAGAATTGTGGGTCAGCATGCTGCAATTCCTAGTGGGTCATCCTCTAGACCACTTTTCCCCACTTTCACGCCAAGGGAAGAGCAACAACCTGTTGAAGCTGCACCAAGCTTTGCTGATGATGCACGTCAAGCTTACATGGAGTATGCTTCTTTACCTCTTGATTTGAGAGATGCTTGGACCTTTGATCAGTACATGAATCAAAGGAGTCGGAGGAATGGAGGAAAGAATGAGTAACGTCCTCCTATGGTGCCTAGAAATGATTTCTACCAAGCTTTGGGAAAGATAACTATGGAGCATTTTGATGGTAGTAATAAGTGTATAGCCAGATCATGGGTGCAGAAGCTAGATAATTATCTCTCTCTCAGACCCATGCCAGAAGGAGATGCTATCAAATTTGCTACCTTGCATTTGGATGGGATAGCTCATGAATGGTGGACTCATGGTTTGGTCACTCTTGGCCACAACCTCATTCGCACATATGATGAGTTTACCAACAAGCTGATCGAGAGATTTGATACCAAGGATCTAGAGTTGAGATTCAGAGAATTGACACAATTGAAACAGCAAGGATCTTTAGAAAATTATGTGGCTGATTTTCAAAGGTTGTCAGTAATGGTGCCTAACATTATTGAGAGAAGACTTATGGTACTCTTTGCAAAAGGATTAATGGAGCCCTTGAAAGGATGGGTCAAATCCTTTGATCCACCAACTTTAGATGAAGCCATCAAGAAAACAAGGAGCATGGAGTTGGCAGCCCCAAGGCCTAAGTTTCATTCGAAACCTTTCAGCCATAAGAAGGATGAAAAACATTCTTCAAATCTGCCAAAGAAGTTTCCACCAAAGTTGTCAGAAGAGCTCAAAGAACAACTTAGAAAAGATGGAGTTTGCTACACTTGCTGTGAACCTTGGGTTAAGGGTCACCGTTGCTATGGAAGAGGCAAAGCAAACCTAATGGAGGGCTATTCTGATTTTGGATCAGAATCTGATTCATCTGATCAACAATACGAATCAGCAAGTAGTGACGGTGAAGAAGCTCCAGAAGAGAAGTCAGATGAGGTGGGAGATGGTAGTGCTCTCGCACAACTATCAAGTTTTCAAAAAAATGAGTCCTTTTGGGTTTGTGGAGTGATTGGATCTCAAAGAATAGTTGCTCTAATTGATACTGGAGCAACTCACAACTTCGTTGATGAAGGATTGGTGACAAAGAGAGGTTTGAAAACTGAAGAGTTTGAAGGCTTCAAAGTAATGGTAGCTGATGGTTTCACCATGTCATGCACTAAGAAAATTCCTAACCTTTCTATTCAGATAGGAAATTATGAAGTAAAAGATGACTTCTATGTTGTGGGTATTGGTGATACCGATGCCGTGTTAGGAATACAATGGCTGCGATCTCTTGGAGAGATCACTTTGAATTTACAAACAATGGAGCTGAAATTTCAAGCTAATGGAAAGAAGGTTGTTTTGAGAGGGATGTCAAATGGGGGCCCTCGAATTGTGTCCTTGAAAAGTATGGAAAGGTTGATCCGTCATGATCAAGTTGAGTGGGCAGCTGAGTGTCTGGTTCTACCAGCTGATTCAGTGGAAGAAAAGAGGCAATATCACCCTGACATTCAAGCCTTACTTTCAAAGAAGAGCAAAGTCTTTGGAAGCCTACCTCCTGGAAGACCTCCTGAAAGAGGTTCTGAGCATGTAATTGAATTAGAAGAAGGAGCAAAGCTTGTCATGACTACACCATACCGTTATCCAAAGAAGCAGAAAGATGAGATCGAAAAAGCCATCAAGGAGCTATTGGAGAGTGGTTTCATTAGACCAAGCAAGAGTCCTTTTGCTTCTGCAGTGGTGCTGGTCAAAAAGAAAGATAGCACAATGCGTATGTGTGTTGACTACCATGCATTGAATCAAAAGACAATCAAGAATAGGTATCCTATTCCTAGAATAGATGAGCTTATTGATGAGCTCCATGGAGCTATGCTTTTCTCGAAGATTGATCTTCGTTCGGGTTACCATCAAATCAGAATGAGGGAATCAGACATAGTAAAAACAGCATTCAGATGTCACTTTGGGCATTTTGAATTCCTTGTCATGCCTTTCGGTTTGACAAACGCTCCAGCAACATTTCAATCTTGTATGAACAAGATTTTTAGACAGCAGTTGAGGAAGTTTGTGCTCATCTTCTTCGACGACATCCTCATTTTCAGTAAGTCATGGGAAGAGCACCTTAAGCATTTGGAAGAAGTGCTTAGTATTTTGGAAGCAGAATGTTTGTTCGCCAAAGAATCAAAGTGTGAGTTTGGAATGACAGAGCTATTATATCTTGGCCACATTATCAGTGCAAAGGGTGTAAAAGTTGATCCTGAAAAGATAAGAGCCATTCTTGATTGGCCAACTCCTAAGAATGTTTCTCTTTTGAGGGGATTTTTAGGTTTATGTGGATTCTATAGAAGATTTGTGAAAGGATATTCTCATCAAGCAGCCCCTCTCACAGATCTCACAAAAAAGGGAGCTTTCCTTTGGACAGAGAAGGCACAAGAAGTTTTTGATAAGTTCAAACAAATCATGAGTACATGACTAGTGTGAGCTCTTCCAGATTTTACCAAATCTTTTGAATTACAATGTGATGCTTCAGGTGAGGGAGTTGGAGCTGTTCTTATGCAAGACAAGCACCCCATTGTCTTTGAGAGCAGAAAGTTGAGAGGAGCAGAAAAATCTTACTCAATATATGACAAAGAGATGCTTGCTATTATGCATGCATTATCTAAGTTTCGTCAATATTTGGTGGGAAGTAAATCTGTTGTTAAGACTGATCATAACAGTCTTAAACACTTTATGCACCAAAAAGATTTAAATGAAAGACAGCAGAAATGGGTAAGTAAGCTCCAAGCATATGACTTTAACATTGAATATGTCAAAGGGAAAAATAACATAGTGGCTGATGCTCTTTCAAGAAGGCCTCATTTGCAGTCACTTTGTGAGTTATCGGCAGATTGGAAGGAGTTAATTGCTGCTGATTATGCTAAAAATCAGTTTGCAACCAACTTGCTAGAAGGTCATTTGGTTGATGAAAGGTATAAGTTGGTTGATGGGTTAATTTTCTATAAAGGTAGAATATTTTTAGTGCATGAATCTAAGCTTAAAAAGAAGATTCTACAGTCTTTTCATGACGTTCTCCTTGTTGGTCATCAAGGCATGTTTAAGACTTACAAGCAGATTAGAGAAAGGTTTGCTTGGAAAGGGATGAAGGATGAGGTCATGAATTACATAAGAGAGTGTTCTATTTGCCAAAAGAATAAGAATGAACATTCTTTTCCAGCTGGTTTGTTGCAGCCCCTACCAATTCCAAGTCAGAAATGGGAAAGCATTGCAATGAATTTGATCATTGGGTTGCCTAAGGTACAAGGGCGTGATTGCATTTTTGTTTTCGTTGATAGATTAACAAAATTTGCTCGTTTTTATGCTGTCACAACTTCATTTACAGCAGCTCAAGTAGCTGAGTTGTTTTTTAGAGAGGTCTTCCATTTGCATGGGTTGCCTAAAACTATTGTCAGTGATAGGGACAGCAAGTTCCTAAGTGTTTTTTGGCAAGAGATCTTCAGATTGAGTGGGACAATGCTTACTCCAAGCACTAGTTATCACCCACAAACAGATGGGCAATCAGAAATTGTTAACAAATCATTAAAAGGCTACCTAAGAAACTATGTTTTAGGGCAACAAAGAGCTTCGATTAAATGGCTTCACTTAGGAGAGTATTGTTATAACTCTTCCTATCATATGTCAATTAAGATGTCACCTTTCATGGCTCTTTATGGTTATGATGCTACTAATTTTGTTGATTTAGTGTTTGGTGATAGTAGAGCTCCACAAGCACAGGATATGTTACAACAGAGCCAAGATATCTTAAAATCTCTAAAGGAAAATCTGCAACAAGCTCAAAACCAGCAGAAGTTATACGCTGATCAACAGCGTATTGAGAGATCTTTTGAAATAGGAGACATGGTTTACTTGAGGCTTCAGCCCTACCGACAATCTTCTCTCAAGAAGAGTGGTGCAGAAAAGTTGAAGCCACATTTCTATGGTCCTTTCAAAGTCACCAAGAGGATTAGTGAAGTTGCTTATGAGTTGGAGCTTCCAGCTGAAAGCAAGGTGCATAACGTCTTTCATGTGTCACGCCTCAAGAAGGCACTTGGACACAATGTTGTGGCTACTTCAGAATTACCTCCATTGGATGAGGAAGGTGAGTTGGTGTTGATTCCAAAAGAGATTTTTGATACTAGAGAACGTTCCTTGAGGAGAAGGACAATCAAGGAATACTTGGTTAGATGGAGGAATTTGCCTATTGAAGATGCCATGTGGGAAGGAGAACAAATTTTGTTGCATCCATCTTTTTAGTTGTTTGAGGACAAGCAATCTCGAGGAGGGCAGACTGTAATGTACCCTTCTCATTAGTAATCTGTTCTATCACTCATCAACCTATTCCGGAAACCTGTAGGCTTGTTTGAGGAAAAATTAGGGTTTCCAGTTCTGAGGTTCTTTGGCTTTTCAGGGGGTTTACTATTTATAGTAAATTCTAATTTTGGCAGTATGAAGATTGTCATCTTTTAGGAACATTTTTCTAGTTGGAGCACTTATCTGAATTCAAGTTTTGGCTTCTAGAAGTCTATTTGGTGAATTTCATACATAAAGGCATTAATGTTTTAAATTGTAGTTGACCCCTTGGCCTAGGAGAACAACTTCATAATGTTGTGTTAAAAAGTGGTCATGAAGGGGGACGCCTTCATTGCTTTAAATATTATTTATAAAGTATTAAATGCCTTTGGAAAAAGAGGACGCCACACTTTGAGGAGTTGTTTTAAATAAAGTGAAAATTATATTCTTGCAAAAGGGAACGCCATTTGAAGGTTTATTTTATTTTGGGAAATTTGAAGAGTCTCATGTAACTCTTGGTGTACTTCCTTGAGGAATTGAAGAGTCTTCTACTCTTCTATAAAATGTATGCTTTGCTTCAGCATTGGGATCCATGAAATTTATGCTAAAGTTATGCTGTCGGAATGACAATTGAATTATTGCTTCGAGGAAAGCTTACCTCCAAGCCTCTTATCCAATTTCGTGTTTGAAAGATAACACCTAATTGGCCTTTTGCTGCTTCTCAAATCTGACTAGCAGATCGAGCTCAATAGATGAAGTTTTTGATGATATTTTCCAGTTTTGAAGTTGCTGATGCTACCACAGCTGAAAGTCAATTTTACATACAGCTTTGTGAGTGAATTTTATTTCATTCTGGGTGTCTTGGAATTCAGTTTCTCAGCCTTGGGCGACCCCTTCTACCAACTTGTAGATTTTATTTTGGTGTTTCTGATTTTTACTTGCCAAATCGCCCCTCAAGGAGGCCGTACCATTCTTGGTGCATTGGGAATCGTGCAAAGAAATAATTGCCGAGTTTTTGTTGCTGTTTCATCATTTGAGTTTAGGCGCCTATCTTCTATCAGCACATTGGCTTTCGTTTCACGCAAAACGGAGGTATATTGAGTGAGTTATGAATATTTTATTGATTTCCAGTTTGCTGATAAGAAATTCCAGAACGCAGATTTTTATATCAGATTCATATGATTTCTGTTTTAATCATAATTCTATCATTGGAAGAGTAAAGGAACATCATTAGAATTCATTCTTCTCTTCTAGTCTTATTCTCTATCATTGTAATACTTGTTTTTGCAGTCTTTTGAATTGTAAGGTTGTGATTTAGTAGTACTAATCCAACCCATGTTATTGCTGCAACTACTAGTTTATTTCTTATTAATTACCCCTAGACGGTTTACTGCCAGTGCGGAGAAAGAACTTGTTATATCATTGTACCCACTTTCAAGTGGTGAATCCCCACTATTCAAGTGGATGCCCGCCGCAACGGATGAATTAGATTGTTGTAGCTTCATGGCTGGTTATCCGCCTACTAGTTTCAATTTCAATTAATCACTCCATCATATGTTAGCACCTCGCCCTCAGTGGGATCTTGCGTGCACATTCTTGATGTTGAGTAGTTTCTTTTCAAGTATTGTTCTTTAATTTCTCTGCCATATGACAACACCTTTCCATCATTTGGATTGAGTGTGCATTCTTGGCGTCAAGTTCCTTTAAGCTTGGGTTTCGGTTTGATGCTAACGCTAATCCAGTTGGCTAGTGCTGGTATATGTTGTGTAAATCTTTCGAAAAAATTGGTTAGCATATTTCACTAAATGAAATCTTATCTATATAATTTTTTCCTTTTCTACTTGAACTAAGTGAAAGAAAAAGAGAGATTGGTTTTAAAATATTGTTATAAAACTAGAATACTAAATTAGTAGACTTAATTCAAAATTGCAAGAGGGTAGAACAAAACTTGGTACTAGAAAATGGAGCTCATTGCCCTAGATATGACTACAATGTGTAAATGTCTGCACATTGCACTATAGTCTTCCTCATTTGTTGTAGTCCAGGGTACACACTACCTTATGAAATTGTTGCACAATACAAATTCCTATATAATAATCTAGTTTTTCTACACATAGAAAACAAATCACTAGCACACCAATACTCTAAAATATACTAATGTTGAAATGATGCTGAATAAATAGAAAAATAAAATCATAGAGAATATGAGTGAAATCAAACCAAACCTCTATAGTATTATGATCTTGAATAAACATGTAAATACGATGATAAATGTTTAGGGCTACTTTGGACCTTTCCATGAATGGTCAAGCGCCTATTTTTGTCTTTCAATCTCCACAAGTAGCTAATGATAAAGAGAGAATGAAATATGTGTGTGCTCCTAGCCTATTTATGTATAGGACTGGGGAAACAAAAATTCTATAGATATTACCCCTAGGTCTACAAGGAGAAATATAATAGTGTGTAAAAACCCGAAAAGTGCCAAAGACACACAAATGGATTCACAAATACAAATGAAAAATAGAAATAAAGAAAATGGAAAAAACATGATCACCTCACACCAAGAAGGGAGATGAAAATATAGAAACCCCTCCCCTCTTAGTATTTCCTGTGTGCTCTTCATATTTTTGTCCCCACACGATTTCCTTTTGAAGCTCGGTCCTTTCTAATTCATTATAGAGTTTAGAATTCAGAGTTAAGACACCTTTACAAACAAAGATAAATCTTTTCTTCCAAGTCCTCTTTCTTTAACCAAATGAGTTGGAATCTAAAAGGGGCATTTTGAGGCATTAAAGATCCTTCATAGTGTGAAGCTATGGGCGAATGATCTAAACCTACATTGTGCAAAATGGAAGAAGCAAGCCAAAGGCATCAAAAGGCCAATAATCACTTACAAAAAATCTATCCACATTTTCTGCAGCAAAAGCATCCCTAATTCATTGATTGTTCCAAGTAAAAGAACCATTTCTAGGAGTAATATCCATTAACTCAAGTTGATTAATGATTTGGGAAGGAAGAAGACTAGCTTGAGGGTGAATAGGAAGTCCATCCTTTTTTTCATTAAGGGACAACATAGCATTGAAGTTGCCTCCAATAATCCAAGGCTATAGGAGAAGTTTCTCTATGAACATGTAGACTATTTTAGAGTTTAAACATATCTTGAAGATCGTGGGGAGCATATCAATTAGTGATTATGACACCAATGTTGCTAGATGTGAGAATTGCATTGAAAGACAGACCACCAGTGCAAATTAAGAAATTGTTTGGAGAAAAATATTTGGAATCACAAGCACACATAAGACTGCTAGATAGATCAAGAGCATAAATAGCCATGCTTTCCCAATATCTACCAATGCTGCAACCAATTTTTTTTTTTTTATAAATTATTTGGGAAGCTTAGTTTCTTAAATTAGCAACATAAAAGGGTTAAGATCTTTAATCAATCTTGTAACAACATTTTATTTGGGTTTTCTGCCAAGCCCTCTTACATTTTAGGAAATAATCATGATTGAAATGGATGAGAGTGAGATGAATCTTCTTGATTGAGAAGACTCAAAGCTAGTAGGTGTTCACCCAAACATTTGGATTTATCATGGTCAATCTTATGACCTGCTTTGAGTGCCTCTTGTCTCCCCTATTTTTTATTCAGACTTTGTTTAATACCCAAATCTTGGGTTGAAGGATCTTTTTTCTTATTTTCTTTGTTTCAAATATCTTGTGGATGACAAGTAGAAATAGTTTCTTGTTTATCGAAGCCCATGATAGGGGTTCAAGCACATGCTCAAACTTATTGAAAGCAAGAAGACTCTTGAACTTCAAGAGTTTGAGAATTATTAGGAATAAAAATAGGGTTTTGGGTAGAAACAATAGACTTGCTTGGCATCAAAGGAGCATGGTAGACATTAACAATGGCTGCAGGAACATCCAAAAACTCCCTAAAATGTAGAAGATCTTGTGCCATGCAATCTTGCTTCTCATTGAAAAAATTAGCACCTAGCATTTCATCATGATTGCATTATTTCATCATCCCCTCGATTTGCTAACATTCTTTCTTGGTTTTCATCTTGATCATCCTGAAATTTGATGGGTATTTCTCCCATAATAGAAATCTTAATTTTATTTCATCTACTAGCTTTGGCTCCTCTAGGATTTGGAGGAGGTTGAGCTTTACCTTTTCTGTGAGCCATGGTAAAGCTATGAGCATTAGAAGGACCAGCTTAGAACCTTGATAATCTTGCTAATCTTTTTGTTTACCCTTTTTGTCCTCTTGTGGCAATTTCTCAAAAGAATCATATGATTTAAGTTGGGTACTGTTGATGTGTTTTTCGTGACCGCACCAAACAGCGGAACAAAGTTTCCCAACGGATACCCTATTCCCTCTTGAACAAAGTATTCAACATGCTAAGATTGCGGGTAAGATCATGTTTTCAACTCCAAGGTTCCTTAAATGCGAATAGGCTCAGTTTGGTTGATGTGTTTTGCTGTGTTCTTACGAGGGGACTTACGCAATTGTTCAGGCTTCTCACAGTTAGCAGCTGATATATGACTTGAAGGGGTTCTTGCGCGTATGATTTGGCAATGTAGCTTGTTTTCCTAAAAACTAATCAGAAATATACGGAAAGTAGAAGAGTGTAGGGCCTAAGAAACTTATATTCTACTCTAAATGCAGGATATGTGGGGCTTCGTTTCAATAGACTTCAACCAAATTTCACCTAGCCTCACGTCAGACAGCCTCAATAAAATCGGTGCAATCTTCAAAGGGACAACAAAAGATGTTCAAATTATGACTCAACATGCATACACCATCACAACGATGCATATAAGCATACCAATCACAATTGAAGTTAAACTCAAGATGATTTCCAGTCGACCACGTAAGGCGAACTTATCATCAACAAGCCGCTAGTGGTATGGAATAAAGCGAAGCTACTTCAATAAAACACCACACATCAACGTAAGCTACTTGCATGAAATTAAGCTACTTGGATACGAAAGGAAGAAGAGACCTTGCTAGCTATTCATGACAAGACGAATTCCACCATCAATGAAAAGATCTATTATCATGAAAAGTGTTACACAACAATCTCCCAAAAGTTTTCAAAGGGAAAAATTTCTTTCTTCTCCACACTATGCAAAATGATCTACTATGCTCTACTCTCTAGCTCTAAGCTCTAACTCAATTCTGATTCTGATCTCTAATCTCTAATGAATTACAAATGAGGGGGACTCCCCCTTTTATAGCTAGCCAAGTCCCAAAAGACGGCTAGGGTTACAATTAATAGAGTGGCCAGAATCGTGCCACCTCAGCCCTAACCCTAAAAACTGCCAGAATAGGGAGTGGTACATTAAATGAATCAAAGATTCCCACTCACTCCCATAAATAGTAAATGTAATAAATGTCCATATTCAGTCTTCTAGAAGATCCTCATCCAGTAGTGCGTTCCCACTTGCCTTCTCTCTGACTGCCAACTCAACAAATCTGCCAAGTACAGCCTCAACTTCCTGAACCGAAATGGGTGGAACACAATCTAACTGAAACTCTAACACCGTGACTGAATGCTTGTGCCTTGTACAAGATTTTCTCCAAGCAATCAAGGAGTCCTGCATGTTCTGGATCAAAGTGGAGAAAGTAGAAGTATTTTCGAAATCATCTTGCACAAAGGTCTTAACATCTGCAAAGAAAGGCACCAGCAAACCCCTCAAATTATCAAAATTAACTTCATCTGGATTTAGCCACCTAGCAAATATAGCCTCAAAGGTATTCTGAACTCCATCTATAATGTTGGCCATAGCCTTATGTACTCTAGCTGAATCTGCCTGTGCCGCATCGAAGAAGCCACGCCCTGTGATCGCCGAAGAATACCACCGAGAGAAATCATATCGGTCATTCTCATGAATGACACCTCCATCAATCAGCAATTGCAATGGCACATGCCTCAGTGCCTCAAGACGCTGGATCACCCTACTCTGATAGATGGAAGCATCGCCCCAAGCATGATCCACTGCCTCCATCCGTGCCAAAATACTAAAGGCCTGCTGAAAAGCAGAAACAAGGTCCTCCATAAACTTCTCAGTCTCGGCACGAACTCCCGTGACCCACTTGTTCGCCTCCTGTGCCATTTTTCCTAACTCCATCAAGCCGCTGATTGACTCTCTAGGTATCTCTGCTGGAGGCTCTATCACTGGAACATCCTGCCCTCGAGAACGAGACAGCTGCTGTACATATCCAATTAAAGCCCTGTGTTCTCTTTTCAACTTCCTATATTTCCCTTCCTTCTTGAACAACCTGTCCTTGAGGGCGAGGTAGGAGTTATCGCACTCCTCTACAATTTGAGCACTAGTAGGGCGTCCCAAATCCAGAGTGGTGACCACATAATTCTCAGGTACTGCTTCATTCCGGTCACACTCAACTCGTGGCACAGCTACATGAAGGGTACGGGAACCATCCTCTTCCTCACTTCAATCTCATCAGCTACATCGGCCCAATAATCTTCAATGGTGGCCTTATGTTTAAATTCTTCTGACAACACCCACTTGATGTTATGATGCGGGTCATAGTGTTGTCGACTTGTATGATATGAGAAATGATAAAACTGAAGTTCACTTTCAGCCTCCCTAGCTACCTGTATTGAAGGACACACCTCATCCGAGTTGCCCATGACAACTGGAAATTCTACTCCTCCCTTCTTCTTCTTCTTTTGAATTTTATCAAAGGCAAGCAGTTGCCTTGATATCTCTAGCATCAATATTCTATCTGTCGGGTACTTAGGCAGCCTATAAGGGTATGATGAGAAACCTTGCAGCCTAACATAAGAAAATCTCGGAAACTGTATGAACCAACACCCATACCTCTCAATTAGCTCTTGGGCATCCCTCGAGATTCTATGATGTAACCGCTCTTGAAGCAGCTTCGTAATGTACATGGTGAAAGAATCGTTGACACGCTTGTAGTGAGTTGTGCTCGCCAAATGCAACTGTGGACAAGCATCATAAATCTTGAACTGATGAGAGCCACAACCAACAGGTTCCTTGTAAGAGATCCCCCTGTACTTCGTCATTCGTGCCAACATATAAATGATGTAGGAGCTCATATAAAATGTCTTCGTTCTTCGGAGGCCTAGGAGCTGCTCGTGCAAATTATCACTTATCATCTCGGCCCAATTGACATAATCCTTTCCTTCTAGCACGAGATTGATGTAATAAAACATCCAAGGCTCAAAAATGAATGATTGTGCACAACCTCCAACCCTGCTCAGCATCATGATAAGATCACAATATTCTTGTTTCAAGTCATCCGCAATGATCTGCTTCGGCAACTTCGTACGAGAAGGCTTAGGAGTGCTCATCTAGTGGGTGTTAATTGTATCCATGCATCTTTCGAAAGCAGAAGCATACATCCGCTCTGCTCGTTCCCTGGATTTATAAATCATATTTCTATGCACCGGGATCCCGAAAGCTTCACCAATGGCTGCCGGAGTAAGATTAGCCAGCACTTGGCCATCTGGTGACATGATCGACCGGTGTTCCTTCTCGTAGCAATTAGCACACTCCATCATCAGCTCTGAGCATTGAATGGCTGGCGGAAAACCAGCAGCTGCATATAGTCCGCTTCGAACAATGTTGTGCGAAGTGGTTGAAGCCCGATGACTTCCAATTCCAAACATCCTGTTCTTGAAGGTCTCCAGGTTGACAGAGCCCAGGTTAGTGTCTGTCAACTTGCCCAGCTTTGAAATGAACTTTGATTCTGGCATGAATGTTTTACTCAGCTTCTTGATCACTGCTTGTCTGGATGCACCATTGTCCTTGCCAGTCGTCCTTGCCTCAGCCATCTGCAAACAGTAACATCCATCAGCAATTGAATTCATAAAAATAAAATATGACATTGTGTGTAGGGGCTGCAGTCGACTTTAGAAGCTGCAATAACTTTCGTGTTTGCAAACCTCAGCTTCTTTTCTTTTTGAACTTCGAACTTCAACACTTAGAAAAAGATTTCTAAGTAGACTTCAGCCTTTGCAACTTCAATCTGCAACTTGCACTTCTGCAAATTCGTACTTCACACCAGCAATCAGCAACTAGCAAGTTCGTGTTTTTTATAAGTTCTCAACAATTCCTTGTTTCAAGGCGTCCCTCTCAGCATAGGCAACTTCAATTTTCAGCAAAAGCTTCTTTAACCAACAAGGGCGCACTTCTCCAGCAACTCAAGGCGTTCCAGCAACAGTCTCAGCAACACTCAGTCTTCAGCAACTCACTGCAATGCTTCACTTAGAGCAAATCGAATTCTCCAGCTATGAAAAATAAGTGAGAGACCTCTCCATTTTATAGCCAAAATCGAATTCTAGAAGAAGCCAATTTTAGCCAGTGCATTTAACTCCCACTATTCTGTTTCAAAAATTCGAATTCTCCCTCTCTGGTATTTCTAACACTTGTCTCTCGACGTCAGGAATCTTACTCTTTTAGAAACTTGACTTTGACTGGCATCTTTGAATTTGTTTTCGAAAAATTTAATTTAAATTCCTCTTTTTAATTCGCCAGCCGGAGCTCTATCACTTGAATTCGAATTCAACTTCTCCTCTGCATCTTTCAAAAATTCATCACTGAAGGATTCAATCAAAATTATCTAGGCAACTGTCTTCAAATTCATCATTTGGAAAAAAATTCATTCTGAAAACACATTTTATTCATCTTTGCCTTAGAAAATTTTAAAATTCTCCCTTAGGAAAATTCACAATTTGAGCATTGATTAAATTCTTCACTGAAAAGGTGTTGGCGAAGCGCGGAAGACTTGAAAATCCATCTATCATCGCGAATGTTCAGTACCCAGAAGAAAATTTTCTTCAAAATGCCTCGAATCCATGGGTACCCAACGAACGGGTTCATTTAATTTTTGAAGTTTGAACCTTAGAAAAATATTATTCTGTCAAATAAAATCCATTCTTCGCCTGTGATCATTCTGTGTTGCTCCAGCTTGAAGAAACTTGAATTCATCTTGCATTATCATCTACCTCTGACCTCACTGCTGAGAAAATTTGCTCGGGCTTCGAAAAATCTTACCACCTTGAGCTCTAGGCGTATTTTCTAAGAAGAAAATAATTTTGCCTTAGAACATTTTTAGTTCACTTGCCAGTGGAAGAAATTTTATCAACTTCACTTAGAAAAAAGATTTCATTCACGCCTGGCACACTTGATTTGTCACTCATCATTTTGCATTTTACTCCACACTTGAAAGGCAATTTTATTTAAAATTCTAACGCCTTAGAGATATTTTATTTTTCTATTTTTCTTTACTCAACATCTTAGGCGTATTTGGAAATATTCATCCTTGCCTTTGAAAATTTTTATATCACTTAGCAAGTTACTCCACTTCATATTTCTCCTCAGACTCTAGGCGCATAACACTTGACATTTTAAAATCACGCCTTGAAATATTTCTTCACCACGCCTTAGGAAATTATTTTCACACTTCACACGTCTTAGAAAAATTTTCTAACACCTCATGACACTCATCACCCTTGGCGCATATGAGGCTTGGAGAGGAAATTCAAAAAAAACACGCCTAGGCAACACATCTTGCAATATTCTCTAACACATCACCTTAGGCGCATTTGAGCTTGATGGAGGATAACGCCTTTCACCACTTTTCACCACGTCTAGGCAATATTTTTACCTTATTTACCTCCTTTAGTCACTTTTTACATCTCAACTTGGGCGCATTTTAGCTAGGGAAGAGGATGACTCTTCAACTTCCATTTTTTTGTCTTGACTTGAGCTAGTTTGGGCGTATTTCACCCCTTGAGGAGGACGAACTCCTTTGACTTGTTGACCCTCTTCCATCTTGAGCGCATTTTTATGTAGGAGAAGGATAAAGCATGTTGACTTGTTGACTTACTCCTCCTTTGGGCACATTTAGACATAGCTGGTGGATAAACTTTTTCCAACGCCTTTGGGTGACTCTTCACCTTCCGTTTTTTGTCCTGACATGCATGCATTTGGGCGCATTTTGCCCCTTGAGGAGGATAAAAAGCTTTGACTTGTTGACTCTCTCCTTCCTTGGGCGCATTTTGATGCATGAGAAGGATAGGCGCATTTAGAGGGGTGAGGAGGATATCTTTCATGCCTTAGAAAATTTTTTTGCTATCAACCTTGAGCTGGGCGCATTTTGATATAGGAGCAAGACGATATTTGTTGACTTCTTTGACATTTTATCACCTTTGGGCGCATTTTACCCCCTTAGCAGGATGAAACCCATACTTAGAATTTTTCGAGTTTGGCATGGGCTTGAAGGCGCATTGAGGCTGGGCAGAAGGATGAATGACGTTGACTTTCTTTGACTTTCTTGCCAGATTAGGCGCATTTTGGCCTGTGTGAAGGACGAGTCTCAAACTTAAGATTTTCCTGCCTCCTCACTAGCTGGGCGCATTTTGCCATAGCAACTGGATGAAGTTCCAGACTTAGAACCTTTTTATCGTTTTCCGCCAGTATTCATGCCCTGCTATTTATAGTAAGCCTTCTCAATTTTGCACTTCTGAAGCCCGGAACGACTTGAAATTTTGCTCACTGCATCTTCATAACCTCGTTGTCCTGTCGACACTGCCACTTTTGGTCACCCTGCTATTTTTAGCTTGTTTTCGGAGGTGGTTTACTATAAATAGTAACCTCTTGCTTCTTATAGCTCCATTGCTCCGATTGATTTGAAATTTTAATGGGGCGCTCCTCACCACGTGACCTGTTGGCTGACACTGATGGATGCACTTGATTTACTATTTTTAGCCAGTTTCCAAATTGACTTACTATAAATAGTAAGTGCTCCGTTTGTCCTGAAATTTCACCAACAGATACCCTGAAGGACGCTGATCGCGGTGGTTTACACCGGTTTTCGAAAATTTTGACTTTTTACGCCTATTTTTAGGCTCCGAAGCTGGAAACCCTAATTCGCTCTGCATGCATATCAAATGATATCTGTTTCTCTTCGTTTCTATGGCACTGCGATCAGCTCATGATTCTGAACTACTGGGAAGCGGCTGCCGGGACACACCTGCTAAAAATAGCAAGTTCCTTATTGAGTGAGTATCTTCGTTTGCATGTCACACCATCGCGAAGCTCTCGAAAAACCCACCAGGAATCATCCGACATGCAAACCCTAAAAATAGCCTCGGAAGGCTGAATTCTGAAAGTGGTCGCCTCGTTTTGCATGTTACATCGTTGCGAAGGTCTTGAAAAACCCAGAAGGAATATGCCAACATGCAAAGAAAAACTTTGCATCTGAACCCTGAAATTCGTGTCGGAAGCCTGACTGCTAAAAATAGTAAGTTGTCCATTTTCGCTCAAATTTTGCACGCAAGCGGCCTGATATGCTCTGAGTGCCGTGTGACTGTCGGAATCTCAAAATAGCTGACGGACTGCATGTAATTGTGCACTTACTAAAAATAGTAAGTACCTCAGAATCTGATGAAATTTGGTTGGAAGTCTGCTGGAAGCACACTAACACAAACGTTAAGCTCAATTTTCAATTTATTGACTCCATTTGCCCTTGGACTGACCAGAAACGATGAAACCCTAATTTCAGACTTGGCCAATTTCACATTTAAACTCACTGACGGGCGCAACCCCCGAAAGGCGGACATCAAAAAAGAGACAGAGCGAGAGAGAGAAGAAAACCCAAGCCAAAAGACCAGAACGGAGCAAAAATTAGGGGGTCCCCATTTTGAATGGGGCGATGTGTGAAAAGGTCACAACAGGTACAATCCCAAAAAAGGTGTCCATAATGATGGCATTCCCTACATTTGAAAAGAATGGCTTCATAATCCAAGGTTTGATGTCAAGCAACATCTCCCAATTGAATATTAAAAGCCTCTGGCAAGATATTATTTAAATCTAGTTCAACATAGATTTGAGCATAACTCTAAATTTCTTTTCCCTTGTAATATGAGAAGTACCTAACTCGGAATCCAATGAATCACCCAAAGCTTTTAGGCATTCATTTTTCCAAAAAATCAGTGGCAAATCAAATAAATAGATCCAAACTAGAACCTTGGAAGGGAGCTCCACAATTGGGATAAATTCTAGATGCTTGGGTTTCATGAAGAGACCAACATACTTGAAGAAAAAGGGACCTCCTTCAAAAATTCAAACACATTCAAAAGTATTATTAAGGGAAGCAAAAACATACCCATTTGCAACCAGAGTAATCTCCATGTCTCCTTCAATCAACCAAGTTTTGTGTACCCAATTCTCTAGCATCCTCAAATTTAATCTAACCCCCACAAATTTACATAGGAGGGAAAGTCTTGGAAAAAAAAAAATTGTTGGAAGCTCCTTTCTTCGAAGAAGGCATCCATTGATTTAAAATCCTTAGCTTTTTCTTTTTTTGAAGAAAATTGTTTTCATTTAGCTAGATCAACAAGAATATTCACTGCATTAGCTTCTTGCATGGTATGGTCTTGGTTAGGACCTGAGGATTTGTGTTTTAGTCAGAGTCGGCTAGTTTGTAGCCTTGACTAGTAGACTTGGCTGAATTTGACAGCTGAGACTTGCGAGTGTGCCAAAACTTGTGGGTTTCAGCAAACTAGGCCTATAATAATGTATTGTTGATCGTCCAACTTTTTGATTTTCATTTGTGGATCGAGCTAATAATGATCATTGAGTCACCTTCAATTACAACACTCTTTAATCTAAATTGGTGACATTTTTGGAGTTCCAATACCAGCTCGTATGCCTTTGCTTGATTATTCGTTCATTCTTTGAGTTTCTAAGCCAGCGACAATTAAATTCTCATCTGAGTCTCTAATGATATTGCTAGCCCCTGATAGTCCAGGATTTCCTCTAGATGCTCCATGGAAGTTTAGTTTAGCCCAGTCACTTGGGCTGGTTGCCATTTTGTGTCTTTTCTCAAACTTATCTATGGAATTTACTCCGCTAACCCTATGAATGGTCCATTCTATTTACGAGTTATTTCACAATCCTAGGATGAGAAATCTTCGTTTTTGGCTAATGGTGTTGCTTTGTTGTCTACCACTCTGACAATGGTAATTTCTAGTTTGTTGAGGAAAAATTCTAGTGAAATTGCCAAGGCTTTGAAATTTCTACAGTTTCTTTCCTTCTAGATTTCTTGAATTGTTAATGATAGGTTAGAATCTAAAGACTTGCAAATGTTGAGTTTCTCTGTATTATTGGCCATGACAAGAAGAGTTCCTTTATATCATTTGGTAGTGCTGAGCTCCATCCAAGTTTGGATCGCCATTGCTAACACTTGTTTGCAAAGGGGAAACCAAGTAATCAATTATTTACATCTTCTTCCTCTTGTTCGTACATCACACATTTGGATGGGCTGAGAAAGGCCATTTTCTTGAGTCTATTTTCCATTAGTATCTTCTTCTGTATAGCTGCTCAAATGAGCATTAGTTTGTTACTTGGCATGGTGTTTTTGTTTCTATCATGCTGCTACAAAAGTGTGACAGCAAGGAAAAACTTGTAGTTGATTTTTTTATGGCAATGATTAAGTTTTTGAAAGAGAAGACTGGAGATTGATAGGAAACATGTAGGCTGGGCACAAGGGAGCCAAACACTAGGCTCAAAGAAGAAAAAACAACTCTATGCAGAATTCATTTTTAGGAGTGCACCAAAGAAGTGTGCTGTAAAAAGAGGTGAAAAGCAGCTTAGTTGAGAAGGAGAAGCGTTGTGCATGGCATCTTGAAGTGTGGAGGTCTTGAGATTAAGAAGTGGCACATTAGAAAATTAAAGTTTATACAAAGGTTTTTATATAGTTGTATTTTACATCTAGGGCACCAAGTTTATTTTATGAAATCTTGTCATCATAAAAAGAAATTTGATGCCACAGAAATTTTAATAAAGTTAAATTTGACTATAACTTGAGTGTCATTATAAGCTGAAAATAACCAGAATATGGCCATTTGAATGCCAAATTTAAGATGGTGAAAAAACTGTCATAAGTTTATCCCTCCAAATTTTTTTATCTAAATTTGTTTGTAACATCATTAGGTGATTTGTTTTAAAATGGAATGTCCCCAACTAGGATTTTTTTGTGTATTTTCTAATTCTTACTTAATTTTCTGATTTCTGATGCAAAATCACAAATTGAAACAGAAAAACATATTGAAACTAACTTGGAAACTTGTTATCAATACCCTTTATGGCTGGAAAACAATTTCTACTCCACCCCAAACTAGTAAAATTCACTTATAGATGATAAATAACCCAAATGAAAATGCTGGCTAAGGTCTAGTATGGAATGGACAACCAACTTAACACACTTTTGTATGCAGCTACACTCAGATCTGATTGGCATAGCTCGTATACAACTAATTTAAATGGTGATATAACTGAAAGTGAATGAATTGGATATTCAAATGCCAACAAACACGTAAAAATGGAACTCTAGTGTACTAAACTTGTATGGATCTGAATTGAACATCAATTAATCACCTTTAAAATGCCTTTATTAGATTTACAATGTGCTGAAGCAACTTACAATAAATGATATGTACAACTTTTAGACTTGCAATAATTTCATTTCAATGGAAATGATGAATGTACAGCTGTAGGAGCCTTGTATGGTGAATATTAGGCAAGTTTTCTGGCTGGATCTGACTGTAGAAGCGCTGTAGCAGCTACATTGGTGAGTAAAATGACCTTGTGAGGTCATGTGGCAGCTGGGAAGAGTCAATTAGAGGCTGCACAGCAGCCTCAAGCATTCCAAAATGCTTATAACAGTCAATAAAATGTCTGCAAACAGTGAAAGATGCTGGTGCCACTTACCCGAAGTGTTGTTGTAACCTCCTCCAATGCTTTGGCACGCTCAAATATGGCTCAAAAACTGATGAAAGCAGCAATAGTTAGGGCAGATCCGTCCTCCCAAGCAATGCCACTGCCAAGCAAAGGGGCTGGAAATGTTATGATGATAAATGGTGACAAACCCTCTTTGGAAACCCTCCAAAGCATAGTTCCACGGAATTTCCTGATGGGGGACGTGGGCACGGGTTTTGAGGAGAGGGGGACCAAGGGCCTAAGTTTGGGATGGTGGGGGGATGGTGGTGGGGTGGCGGCATTGAAATACATAGGGTACTTGAAAAAATAATTATAAAAAGATGTATAAGTATAAGAATTACAAATGAAACTTTGGAAAACTAGTTCTAAACATTTGAATTTTGAAGTGAACATTAACTTGGCGGCACTCTCTTCTTGCTCCTCCTCAACCCTCTTGCTCTTCACTCTCACTCTTTTACCTTACACTTGTAGCTCTCACTCTCACACTCACACTATTAACTTCTTGTTGATTTGTTTTTGTGAATTAAAGTGGAGATAGGGAGGCAGTTTTATAGAGTTTGTGGGGTTTGGGTGGGGCCCATAGGCCATTAGGGTTCAGCTTTGGGCATGAAGTTCAAACAAAATTTTGTTTTTTTTTTTTGAAAAATCTTTTTGGTCATCTAGCAATAGGAAACGCTTGGGCATCCACAAGATGGTTGGGAGACTCTTAGGAGTCCCTCAAATGTCTCAGGGACGTCCTGGCTTCTCGGTAGCATCTTGGAGACGGTGGCACTAGTGGCAGGGGAACATCCTCCCCAAGTCCCCAAGTCTCTGAGATGTCCCCATCTTAGAAACATGGGGTATTCGAGGGGGGGGGATGCGTCCCCGTGGAACACTGTCCAAAGTGATGGCACTATCACTAGACCTATGAAATGTGCAAGTATATTCAAATTTATGGCCGTATTTGCTGGTTGCATTAATGATGAAGAATTATTCCCTAGTGTAGTAGCAACAAAATGTGTCCAAAACCCTCAAACCGGCAATGGAAAAATGATGACAACTTCTCCTAAGGAGTGGCCTCCAAGATCTAACAAGAGTGGATGGTGGAACAAAATCCAAATTTTTGAAATTTGCAATGAAACCTTTCAAATCATGAACCACAAATCTGCAAATGTTCCAAATCAGCACACATGCAACTCCCGGCCAAATTTGGAGATAAGGTTTTTTTTCCCCAAATCTAATAGTGAAAATCCTAAAGGGTTTTCATCCTCCAAGATCCTCAAATCAATTAAGGGTTTTTGTCCTCGAAACCAAACTTGAACACATAGCTCAAGTTCTGAAAATTATATGGCAAAAATGATGACAAAACATGATATCCAAATGAAACCACTTGCACTCTCCCTTTGTAATGCTCCAATAGAGCCCTTGGGACCAATTTTTTTAAGTATTAGTAAATATTTATTTTGTTTTAATCATAGTTAGCAAACTCTTTGAGTACTTGTGGAGTTGCTGAGTACTCTTGAGTTTTTGAAAAGGATGAATTTTCGCAGGTTTAACTTATGAGTTTTTTTATTGCAGGAGTTCTTACATGTTTAACATTTTGAATGACTGAAATTTGTCAAAAATATTGTCCCAATTTTTTATTAAGTTGTATAAACAAAATTGACTTCACACACCAACAAAACTCCAATTGTTTTATAGTGGAGGAGGAGTCATTGCAATCTACTAGCAGGGTGGAGTCACAAGCCCAATCTTCTATGCCAAGCAGGGAGCCACAATTGAGTGCAAGGACCATACCCTCTACCCTCCAATTTTTCACTAGGTTCGGGAAGAGGAAATTGTAAAAACTTGTAATTTTTTACTTTCCTAAATATGAAATTTATGATGATTTCTAAGGATAATCATCATAAATTCATAATAGTTATTAGTTAGGAGCTAGCTATTGTATCCACTATCCAACTTTGCATGATGATGCAATTTTAATCCATATGGATTCAAGAATCAAATTTAATAGAAAACACTTCCTCATGGTTTTTTTAGACTCATTTGATACATTTTGCAATTGAATTTTGCAAAAAAAGGTGTTTTTTCAAGCAATTTTAGTATTTTTAAGTTGTCGAGTTTTTCCCAAGTTTTTACCAAGTTGAAAATTTTGGGCTTGTCAAGTACTCTCCAAATCCGAGTCTGCAAACTATGATTGTAAGTATTTAAAAATACTTTTTTATTTTATTAGTGTTGAAAACACTTTTTCTTTTAATAACAATATTGTTTAAGTTGTCCCTCAAATTAAAAATTGCTAGGCCTAGCTTAAAATAATAATAAAAATTATTTTCCTTGTGTTGTCCTCTAGCCTATGGGAAAGGGGGATAGGCTAGAGATCTTCTCCATGGCACTATTTGAAAAAAGGGGATAGGACATAAAAGGAGCATTATTGGTGGTTCCAAACACTTTTGATTGAGAGAGGAAGCCCATTCTCATGGATAAAACAAGCATAAAGAATGTTATGCCAGAATCATTGAGTAGATTGTTAGAGTTGTCAAAATGCTTGATTCTGCAATTTGTTGCCCACATAACCCTCTTGATGGGCCTAAGTGACATGAAGATCAAAGGAGGCTAGAGGATAATAGGAGTTTGGAGGACAACTTCTAGTCTTAAGCTCACTACTAGCTCAGCAAATCTAGTTTGAAAAAGATCATATAGCTGAAGACAATCATCATTAGTAGCAATGTTGAAGAAGAGCGTACTCTAGTTGCAAATGAAACGTTCAATGAAGGCTTCCATTGAGAAAGTATAGTGAGAACCTAGTCCCACTACTATGGTATTGTAATTGTTCAGTATGGCCCAATTCAACTTGAAGATGTAGTGCAGTCAATTCTTAGTATTGAAGTGATTATTGTCCAGTCAGATCAAATCCTACCGAGGAAACATGGTGAAACCTAGTCTCACTACTATTTCTAGGTAAATGTTTAGGGGTGTCCTTATTTTCATATTGTATTGTTATGAATGGTAGAGTGTGTCCCCATGTGTAGGAGATGTAGTGAGGCCTTCCCCACCATAGATTATAAGTATCACAAACTAAGAGTGTGTCCTAGTTCACATATGAAGTTGTTTTTCTCCCAATATGAGAACTAGAAGTGAGGAAGTGTTGCGAATTTAGTATTACATGCATATGTTTAGTAGATTAGTTATTATATAGGTCTGATAATGAATATTTATTATTTAAACCTATATAATAACTCAGGTGTTTAGTTGGGTGGGTTGTTTAAGTTTTTAGCCACTCGCTTATAGCAAAGAAATTTGAGGGATATTCAATAGCAGAGAAATAGGTAGAAGTGTTCCTGAAAATAGGATCTCCAACAAGATAAGTATTGTATATATATCCATTTGAGGTTGTATAATAACACAGATATATATGGGTATTTTATTGCAAAACTCAACATCCCCGCCAACTTTATTTTGTTTGCTAGTGGATGTTGATTGTAGCAAGCCCTCATAAAAGATTTGCTGCCCATGCAGCATAGCTTCCAACAATATCACCATCGTGGTTTTCAAAGTCACTAAATCCAACAAGTATAGCAGTCACTTTTAATAACACAAATAAAACTATTCCTAAGTTTTGTTACACCTTTCTAATATAAAAGACACCAAAATGTACACTAAGTGGCTCTTTGCCATGTTGAGGTTGCTCTCATGCATACCCTATTGAAAGGGATGGGTATGTTCTCCTTATTTCTTATGGGCAGACCTCAGAATAGCCCCAGGAATAGACCTTTACCTTTCAATAGGGCATTGGGAATAGGGAGCTCTGACTGTCAAGAGGGAAAACCCGCTTGTGGACATCAGCACAAAGGGAACAATCAATTTCTTATATAGTTTTAGTCCTACCGGTTTGTCTTCTTATGCTGCTCCTTAGTTGGACATCAGTATTATGAAGGGAACAATCCATTTCTTATGTAGTTTTAATCCTATCGGTTTGTCTTCTTATGCTGCTCCTTTGTTTGACCCTCTCAAACCTCTTGAAGGTCTTTGGTAAATATTACAATCTAACATTATGTTTTGATTTGATATTTTTGTAATCTACCTATTACTTTATCACGTTTTAGTATTTACTTTTTTATCAAAATTGGTAGCACTGCCAAATTTTTGGGAGCAAGGTTAGCAATCTTATATTCAAGTTTCACAATAACCTGAAGCCCAAGGTTTTATTCCAAGTATCTTGAATGCCCTCACCATAAAGGATACTTCATGGAAATTATATGCTGTATGGACCAAGCAAGAACTTATATTTTCCTTTGTAACCAATCATAGTATTTTCTTTTAGGTGATTAGAGTATCACAGACATGTAACGTTTTTTGCCTTTTTTTTCCAACATGAGTTTCTAGCATGTTGAGGATGACCTCCTCCAAGGTTTAGATTGGCTTTTTCTTTTGTTGCCTGTAGGCATGCTAAACCCAAAAACAGTGCACATGTTCCACAGTGGATGACATGCTTAAGTAGATATGCATAAACTATTAACATTGTTAGGACCAAATTTTTATCTGTTGAAGAGGATGCATTTATTTTACTGGTAATTTAATATATTTTAATTGATGCGAAGGTGCAAGCAAATTGGAGCAAATGCAAATTGTGTAGAGTGCTGTACTTGCCACTGCCATTCTAATTTGGCAATGTGCCTGGATTGCACTGGGGTTTTCTGTGACAGGTTCGCTCTCACTCTCATATTTGATGTTTAACTATTTTACAATTAGTTTCACGATATTGTATTCCGCAGTGTCATTTGTTTTTCAAAAATTATGCACATGTGTGTGTGTGTGTTTTGAAGAAGATAGGCAACAAGAGCCAAGTGCTCAGAAAAAAAACAAATAAGAGGTTCACATGTAAGCTCAAAGAGAAGAGTATATAAAGATTACACACTACTAAAGTTTACAAAATATTTGAATATATTGAAGTAGGACCTGCTTAGGAGCACAAAATAATATAGTTCCATGTCAATATGGACACAATTACAAAGCACACGATGTGGTGGTATTTTCTTCCTGGCATATCATCTTCTTTCTTGCTATATTAAATTGAATATTGCAAGAACCCATGTCCTTTTTCGTGTTCTTTAATTTTTTTTCCACTAAAATGGACATGATACATATGCCAATGTGGCTTTCAGAGTCTGCATCAACATCCCAGTCTCATTTTTTTAATTAAACTAATTCAATTGAAGAATTTCTATTACTTCTATGCTTTTGATGCAGGAGATGTAGTATACCTGTTCTAGTCCATTTTTTAAAAACGAGTCTTTCTTTTCAGTGCAGGTCACTTAAGTGGACATATGGATGCACACCCATCCCACCGGCAATTGTACTCTTATAAGCTCCAGCGCCTGGTAAGATGAAGATAACCAGCTTTGTGGTATTTTTGTATTGTCAAATTTGGCAGACATTATGAAAGTGCAAATTTAATTATTTATGTATGTGGAAAACTCCAGATAAAACACTCAATCAATTGAGATTAAATATTAACATGGTAGCAAGTGATGGCCTAGTAGTATGAACACAGAATTGCTATATCATTGACCTTTAAGCATCACACTTGGTAGGGGATTACCATGTGTTGCATTAGTATCTCATAGATTCTTTGAAGACAACTGTGACTTTGTCCATCTGTAAGAGATATAATCCAGGTAAGGTACCATGCCAGACAAAAATCAGGTAGGAGACAATAGCTGTGTTACTAGCATTGACATTTAAATTGCTAAATTCACAGTTCAATACCTGAACCAATTTTTAGGAAACAATTTAAGATTAATTTTAAATATCCCAGTAAATTATGCAAAATTATATGCTTCAGTATGCCTTTTTTAAACCACATAAATTAGATTTCTTTTCAATTTTTTATGGTTTTGTTTAAATTATGAAATTTTAAATATTTTATTAATTTGTGATTTGTTTTGTGATACTGATGTTTTAGGAACTTCCCAATTTTATTGTTGATCACAAGTCAGTCCAATATATATTGTACAAATGTGATGAAGTGGCAGTATGTCACATTTCATCCCGAAGACATTGATGTAATATCTATATTATCATAAACATCCAATCATGTATGATCATAACGATTTCCTAGAACTTTGATTTACTCAATCGGACTACTGTGGGTCAATGCCACAGATTCCTTGCAGAAATCTCTCAGTCTACCATGAATCAGCTCCACAGGTACCCTTGTAGTATCCTCTTCACTATAACAATAATGTACATAATCCTAGCAGTAATACTGTAATAGGATAATATTTTATAAGAGATAACAGATTTCCACAATCCATAAGGTAGTCATTTGTTGTTTCTGGATTTGATTGTGTGCAATTTTTTAACATCAATAAATGTTGTTTCTGGAGTTGTAGAAAGTAAAGTATCATGTAATGTCCCCTCCAAGTTAGTCACCAGTCATCAGTGAGATTAGCCTATCATTCTGACCATCATAGGCTAATAAGTTGGATAGAGGGTCTTTTGAGGCTTGTATCGTCTCCAAAGTTTAGTGGTTTCCAGTCTTGGCTTTCGTTTGGGAATTCCAAGATTCAGTATGCTCTACTTACTATTTATAGTAAGTCAGAAGTTGATAGAGAGGGACCCTTACTATTTTTAGTAAGGCATGTGGTCGTATGGAGATTCATCAACTTAGCCCCAGTTCAGATGGCGTGATGAGATATTGTGTGTTTAAGGAGTTATTAATGTTTATTTGGCTCAAATAACATTAATAAATTAAAAGGTGTTATTATTAAGTTATAACTTAAACTTAACAATTGAGGGTCTAGGCGTCATGAGGAGGGGGGTAGTTGAATTAATTATATATTGGGCGCCAACTTTGATGTATTTAGTGAAATATTAAAAAAATGCAAAGTAATAACATTTAATGTTATTAATGGTGCTTTTTGGGAGAAATCGACCCCCTCTTGGAAAGATATATATTTTTTATTTGAGGCTTGTGCTATTCATTCTATTGAGCATTTGGAGTTGATGAAAAATTGTCTGAGAGAAGGAAGCCAAGGGTTTCATTCTTCGAGCCATTGGAGAACGATACATTCTTCAGTGTTGCAGCCATTTGAGGTGGTGAAATATCCATTGAATCTAGCATTTGGGAGTACTTCACACAGAGGTTCTCATTGAGCAAAATTAGAGTTAGAAATAAGGGTTTCAGAGCAAAATAGAAGGAGTTCAGAGTCAAATTGAAGAGAAGAATCAAAGGCAAATCATTCATGATTACCAGCACCAATTTCAAGGAGTCGACCTGCTTTTTAAGTATTAATTGCAGCCTTATTTGCAGCAAGGAGGCAGACTTCAAAGAGGGGCGATCTAGGTCAAGGAAGGCCCTAAAATTCTCAAGAAAAATACTAAGGGGTGCGCCCAGCCTTAGTGTATACAGCCATAACATATTTGGACAAAAAGGATGCACATGTGAGGAAAATCGAAATCATCCGTGAGCTGCTTTTTGTCTGCAATTTCATGGCAGCAGTAGATATCTATCAATCTTTCTAGGTATGCTTGTAATTTTTTCTTCTCTACAAATAATCAATAAAATCAAACATTGGAAGTGCTGCAATCTATTTCGCTTCTTGTATTTCTTTATTTTAATTTCCAGCATTAGTATTATTATTTGCAAAACCCAAAAAAAAGCAAAAACCCTTGAAAAATACAAAAAAAAATGCAAAAACAAACAAACCAAAAACAATACTGGCAATTGGGGTTAGATGAGTTCTTACGTATCAACAGAAATAGATTCTCATTTATATGATAATCAAGTATTACATTTCATGTGATGGACTTCTTAATAATCCATCATAGAACTACAACTCATATACAACAAAGGGAAGACCATTACAAAATATTTTTAATGCATTAGAAGTTGTCACACTTATTTCTAACACTTATTACAAGCACACCAACAAATGTGGTGAGAGAAAATGCACTATTGTGACATGACCATTCATTCCTTTAAATTGTTACAAACTGCCATGGAGACATAATAGAACATGAAGATGGCAGTTTTAAACCCTTCCTACTCCTTACAAGACACATTTATTCATTTATAGTTCAAACCATAGTAACGAGACGCAGATGCGGCTCAGACTCGGCGAGGGCGACTCGGCGCGGGACTCGGCAACTCCGGACGCTGACGCGGCGCAGACGCGGAAAAATGAAAAAAAGTTGAAAAACCCTAGAAATTTAGAGATTTTTAAGGATTTAAAACTTGTTTCAAGCACCCTTTATTGAATACAACACAAATGAAAGCAAATTTGATCACATGCACAAGTATACAACAATTACATAAGTATAAAGTACACAAATTGTAGTTGCGTTGCTGAAGGAAATAACATAGATATATAAAATTAGTCAAATGTATACAAAACTCATGGAATATGAAATCCATGACATCAAATGTTCCATACAAATATGAAATATGAAATATGACATCAAATCAAAATGTTCTATGACTCTATGCCCTATGGCATAGTGGAGCCAGCATCCTTCCTACGAAGGCGTCTAAAGGGCCTGGATGATGTTGCAGCTGCAGCCATAGTCTCTGCCTGTGTCTGACTCTCCATGCCACTCTCACCAACAACATCTATGCCTCCTCGTGCTCTAGCCTCCTCCTCAGCCATGGCTACAACCTCGGCCTCTCTCTGCCTGGTCCACCCAATCAAGGTCCTCGTCACTAAAGACTGCATCTGTAGCCTCAGTGGTCCACTCAGACTGTGGATCAACCTCCTCTAGATTGATCGGGGTTTTGTCATGGTCAAAAAGCTTCCTGTATCTGAGCCGAAGATTGTAATGAACATATACCAAGTCGTTCATCCTCTCCACTGTCAATCTATTGCGCTTCTTGGAGTGTATGTGCTCAAACATACTCCAATTGCGCTCACAACCAGATGAACTGCATGGCTGGCTCAATATACGAATGGCAATATTTTGCAGGTTCGGTGTATCAGAACCAAACATATTCCACCAGCTATCTGAGATGAGAAAAAGAAACAAAATCAATCTCATTTCAAGTTTCAAGTTCAAGTTCAACATTTAATAATAAATTATAATATAAAGAGATGAAAATTATGCCCTTAAATATATTTTTACCTGGTAGTAATGTTGTCCTATTATCTTTGCACATTTGACGTGCAAAGAAGGCTCCTTGTGCCTTAGTGAAAGCATCTATCTCCTGCACCACCTGTGTAGTAACAGCAGGCAACATCCGCTCCAATGTCGTGTAGAGCCCACTAAGAATTTCTCTATCTGCACGGAGATCACGGTGGAATTGGAAGGCCGGATTCAGGAAACATGCGGCTACATGGATGGGCCTATGAAGTTGGTTTTGCCATCTCCTATCAATGATATCCCAAATGGGACGATACTTCTCCTCAACTCCACCATAGACTGATCTAATGGCCTCTTTGGCCCTATCCATGCCCTCATATATGTAGCCCATTGCGGGCTTCTCCCCATCTGCAACTCGTAGGAGAACTAGCAAGGGCTCAATAAACTGCAAAGTGCAAACATGTTGCACAAATAAGTGTGAATGAAAATAAACAAATAAAAGTAAGATATGATTAAAAATTAGAACATAATAAAGAATTAAATTTTACCTTCACAATCTCGTCCATTGGTGTCCAAAACCCTTGCTCATCAAAAATGCAATCAGCAGCAGCAATCCCTGCAGTGCTTGTAGAAAAGGATGAGGAAGACCACTCCTCACTAGTAAACATGCGCCTCAAAGCTGCCCTTGACCGAATCAAGGATTGCATCGTGATAAAAATTGTTGCAAACCTGGTGATGCCAGGACGAGACAACTCCCTCAACCCCGTGTATTGCCTCATAAGGTTAAGCACCCATGTGTGGTTGTATACAAATTTGCAAACGTTTTTTGCTGCTTCCACACATGTTTTGATCCATGGGAGCTTCCCAAGATCCTCCAACATGAGTCAATGCAATGGGCAGCACATGGAGTCCAAAATATAGTAGGGTGCCTCTCCATCAATAATCTACCAGCAGCAACATAATTTGCTGCATTGTCTGTCACCACTTGCACTACATTTTCTTCCCCACATCAGCTATCACCTCCTCTATAGCCTCACACAGATATGTGGCATTTTTGATTTGGGCAGAAGCATCAATGGACTTAATGAAGACAGTGTCACCTGAAAAAATAAGCAAAACCAATTATTCAATAAATTAAAAAACATAAATCAGCCATATTAAATTATGTGATTCACTAAATAAAATTCAAATTCCAATGCATTGAAGGAAGTACAATTACCTCCAGAGGAAACTAGGAAATTAAGCAACGTCCTATTTCTCCTATCAGTCCAACCATCAGTCATGATGGTGCAACCAATCATGCTCCACTGCTTGCGCTGCTCCTCTAATTGTGCTTTCACATCTGCCACCTTTTGAGTCAAAAGTGGGCCCTTTAATTCATCTTCACTAGGGGCTTTGAACCCCGCCCCACATATGGTTATCGCATCAACCATGTTTTGCCAGAAAGGTGACCTATAACATGTCATAAATAAATTGATAAGTTACATAAGTATTGTAAAATTTGAATTCGATAATGAGATAATGAGATACATCTAGATTCTAAAATTTAAATATAAATTTTAAAACAATTAAACGAAAAAAGAATTACCTGGCTACATGGAAGGGAATGGTGCAGTAGTACCAAAAGTCTGCAATTGCCTTTTTGGCTGCATCATGTGCGTTCTTGTTCCAACCCATGCTCTCAAGCGACGGTTGGGAACCAGGGGTAGTGCGTGGTACAAAATATGAGTCCACCCTAGATTTACGAACTCTAGGGCCAATGCTAACACTGCCACTACCACTAGCAGTAGCAGCGCCACCAGCACTAGGAGTACGCATAGGCATTGCTGATGCAGAAACAAAAGCACTACCACAAGCACTAGCACTAGGACGGTATGGAGGCATGGAAGAAGCATCTCCAACAGCACCAAGTCCCTGTCCAACTCCAACACTCAACAACTCCTGCTTCTGTTTCTTTTTCAATTCTTTTTGCATTTCAAAAGTTTCTAATTGCACTTGTACTTCACGAACAACCTCAGGAGGTGCTATAGGGCAACCCACTGCATCATGGGCGGGTATGCGTGCAAGATGATATTTTAATCGATTTATGCCTCCATGATATATTGTTTTGCAATAGAAACATTTGGCGTCTCCTTTTTTCATTCCGGGAAAGATTTCAGCATGTTTCCAAGCAGGGTCTTTTCTGACTGGGGTATGAGACATTGTGAAAATAATAATATGGTATGATTTGCAAATGAATGTGGCTGCACAAAATAGGGTTTCTAAAATTATTTAAGTTGCAAGTAGGGTTTGTAAAAAAAATATGCAAACTCAAAAGAATAGTGATTTTACAAATTACAATGAAATATTTGTTAAAAAAACACAAAAAAATCAATTAAAATCGAACTTACCTCTTAGATTTAGCTTGGAATGCAATAGAAACTCCTCCAAATCACTGGTAATGAGCTTTCAATGCACCTCCTTGCTGGTATGAAGCTCCCCAAATGATATATGCCCTTGAATTTGTCTTCAACAAGTTGCTGGTTGCCCTCTCTTCTCCTCCTATTTTTCTTCACAACTCTCTCTTCTCCTCCTATTTTGCCAAATGAATGAAATGAGTGCCCTTTTAGGGCGAAATAGAAGATATAAATCAAAAAACAAATTAAAAAAATGTTGTGTTTTAATTGTTTTTTGGCCTTTTTGGCTGCTGCTGCCGCGGCCGTGTCCCACAGTCGAGACTTGCCGCGTCCGGCGCGCCTGGCGAGTCCGGCGCGTCTGGCAAGTCCGGACCTGGACATGGCAGCGCCCGCGTCCGTGCACCCAAGACGCGGCCAGGGCCACTCGGCGCGGGACTCGCTGCGTCCAGAGGACTCGCGGCGAGTCTCAGAGCTATGCTTCAAACAAATGATCAAAGATGTAGCCTCTATTGGTCCCTCATTTGCCTCCCTTGGAGATCATAAACTATGCACTACCCACCTAGACAAAGAATATTCTAAAGTTAGTTTGCTAATGGAGGATATGAGGCAAACTTGGATCAAGACTAGTTGTTTTATGGTGATGGATGGATGGACCGATATTAGATGTTGACCATTCATCAATATCATAGTCACATGTGTGGCTGGCTCTTATTTTCTTAGAGTTGTTGATTGTTTAGGGAAACATATTGATTAAGAATTCATGGGAAACATGGGAAAATGCCATAGAGGTTGGGACCACAAATGTTGTATAGGTGGTCATTGATTTTGCACGTGTGCAAATTGGCTGGTATGATGGTGGAGGGTGCTTACAAGCACATTTTTTGGACCCTATGTTGTGTTTATGCATTAAACAATGCATTTGAAAGATAGGGAAAATAGATTGGGTGAAGCAAGTGGTGGTAGAAGCTAGAGGTATTCAAATGCTTATTTGCAACCACCACAACACACTTGCTCTCTTTAGGGCATTTTCAAAGAAATAATTCTTCAAACTTGTGGAGGCAAGATATGCCAACTACTTCATTTTGTTAGAGAAGATGCTTGAGGTGCTTTAGCCTTTACAATTGATGTTGAATTCAAAGTGGAGTGGATGGCCTAATTCAAACTCTATTGAAGGATAAGCCATCAAACAAAGGATCATTGATGACGCTTGGTGGTCCATTGTGAGGTAAGACATTGCTGATTTTTTTATTAAATTTTTTATTTTAATATTTAATTTTATTGTTTAATGTTCCAACATTCAAAGTTTCTAACTTGTCAATTAATGTTTTTGAAATTTTTGTTTGCTTTTTGTAGATTTGTTTGCTCCTTTGTCTCGCTTGTTATAGATGTCATTAAATATGTTGATACAAACTCTCCTAGTCTTGGAGATATATATGAGACATTTGACAACATGCTTGGAAAGATAAATCAAATAATTTTGGATAGGGATCCTAGTTTGGGATTATATGAGAAACATACTAAGCCCATTGTGATGCGGAGGTGGAACACCATGAATAACTTGCTTCATATGGAATTCTTTTCTCTAAATCCCTAATGATATGCACCAAAGGTTGGAATATTGCCTCCTTGTGATGATGAAGAGGTGAATGAAGAGTTAATGAAGCCTTTCAAAAGATGTATTCAGTTGAGAAGTCTACAATACTTCACTCGTAATGGCTTGCCTTCACAAATCTTCATGGTCCAACTAGTAAATGAGAGGTGAAGATAGATGGAGCTACATTAACTCAAACTAACCCTATTGGATGGTGGACATAGCATAGGATGGATGCACCATAGATGAGGATGCTTGCCATTTGTCTCCTTTCACAAGTTGCTAGTTCCTTTGCTGTAGAGAGGAATTGGTCCACATACAACTTTATCCACTCCATCAAGAGGAATAGGATTATCTCTAGACAAGTAGAGAAGCTATTGGCCTTGCATAGTGCTTTTCAACTTTAGGATTATTAGACTTTAGAGTATCAATAGACTCTAGCTTTAGGATGGGATGTTGATCGCGAAGACGCCATCCATGTTGATGAGGAGGAGGCACAAGAGGGGTTGGTTGGGATTCCATTGCATGATGCAAACCCTCATAGTGGCAGTGACTCAGAGGACTCTTTTTTATGGGAGATGCAAATTAGGGTTAGTAATATACTTCTTTGTTTTTGTATTTCCATATTGTAGTTGAAAGTGAAACTTGCTGCCTATGGGAATCTGTATTCTATTTTTTAATCACATGCATATTGACAATGAATTATGAAAGCAATTAAGTTTTGACATTTGTTAATTTGTTTGAATTTCATGTGAACTCTCAATTCAACAAAAATCTTATTTATTCGGGATCTATAATGTATATGATGAATGCTTTATCAATGAAATCATATGGATATTTGAAATTTCTCTATATATGGTTGTCCCCTTTGTCATCCCTTCCGTCCCCAAAAATGGCCCGAAAAAAGGTGTCCTTGAAACTCATCCCCCGTCCCTTGTCATCCCCATCTTGGAATCTTGGTGTAACATAGTTTTTTTCTCTTTTTTTGAATTCTAGAGCAATGCAACTTCCAAAGTATTTGCTTTAGCTTTGATTACTAGTTGATGCTAGCATCGAAGTTCAAGGAGATACCAATTCCCCATCTAGTATGCCTATTACAAAAGGAGAGTGTAAATATTATTTTTCTCGTTGTTGGCTAAGTTGCAAAGAATGTCTCTCAAAACACATGCTAACAACCATGGATGGACAAAGATTCCCTAGGAAGCTAGTAAAGAATAATTGATGAAATATCCTATATTGTGAATAAGTTGTGGTTGGCTCTATAGGCTAAAGGACATAGGAAAATGATTATGCCTAGTGCCATTGTAGGAGGTTGAAGGTACCTTAGTAGTAGTTCACTAAGGGGGATGCAGTCTCACCAATTTATCACTATCTCTATAGATAACTGTAGAATCCAAAAGATACTTTGAACACTTATAATAGTTGAAATAGGTTGGAAGGAGGTAACAAGTTTGACACCCCTTGGATTCCTTTGCAAAGCCGGATGTTTAAGGTAACTACTCTTTAGTTTGAAGAGCCAAACGTCTCTAATTGGGGTAACAAGTAATAAATGGCACTCTTGAGTATATGTACATGAAATAATGTCTCCCTTGAATGTTATAGTAGATATGAAACCTAAAAGTAAATTGCCTTTCCATCACTTATTTTAGAGATAGTATGATGGATCATATACCTTTGAGAGTATGGAGGTTAAACCATAATTGATGAGAGAAAACTCTCAACTAATCAAGAAGAATACTGAGCCAATGTGTCTAGTGGTATTGCTATTGTTGTGACAATAATGGTGCCATGGATAATTCTCAAGAAGTGCACAACAAAATATCCTCTTGGGGCTTAGAGGATGTTGGGGGACAAATCCAAGTGATGTGAATATTTTGCTAAGAGATGTCTTGCATTGTGTTGGCATTTCAATTAGCACTTCTGGTGTGCTTATTGGAAATAGACAACTATGCACAATGCGTAATGACTGCTCTTCAAATTATGGAGGGGAAGCTCTCTCTTTTTGTTGATGTTTGCATAAAAGTAAAATAGACCAATGTTCCATCTTTTTTACTCAGTGGTAGGACACAAGGGTGCATAAACACAATGTGTTGCAGCTAAGGTTTTCTCTGGTTTCTGCAGATCTTAACTACAACTAGGCTAACTTTTAATCTATCCTATCTCTTCAAGATAAACAGAGCAAGAGGGGCATAGGAGCGGGAATGGAATGGTTCGATCACTTAGATGAACTGTCTCTCAGAATGCATCCAAAGGCTTTGAACTTCCATATTTACACCGAAATAGAATCCACACAAGTAATCTTCAAACGGTAGGCTAGATCTCAGGATTCCCAAGGAGGCACCAAGTCCTTTCTGAGGTGTAGGATGAAAGGTAGACTACTAGAAACAACAAATAATGATAATTCTACTCTCTAAATTCCCAAGGAGAGACAATGCTCTTTTCGAGGTGTAGATCGAAAGGAAGATTATTTTGAACATACAATGAAATTTTTTGAGACCTTTAGATCAAAGGCAAGGTAGCTCTCCTGATTTATTATCTCAATTTTCGATCAAAGGTTACACTTTGAGACAACTTGTGTCAAAGAGAAGCACACATGAAGCTATCAAACCAAGAATACATGAACATGGGTTGAACACACCTATCTGAATAAAAATAACGCAAGTTGTACTTAGCGTTTCTCTATCACAATACGATTCAAGAACATATACCAAGCGAACAAAGTCGAAGGCTTGTGGGCTCAACGTTTTGCTACCGTGAAGTAAAGTTACAAAATAATGAGCAAAGGCTCTTATTTATAGAAGCTTAAAGGAGTAGGAAACCCTAAAATCTCCTTGAGTTAACAATGAGTTCTTGCCAATTTGCAAGATTTATTTCTATGTCTAAAAGTAGGTAACCTAATAGTTAATTGGGAAGTCTACTTTAGTTAATTGATTCTAAACTAAAAGAGAATTCCAAATACAAAAGTGTCTCCAACATAGACATCCATAATTAGTGGGACAGTGAGTTAACTTGAAAAGAGGCATCAAGTTAACTCATGTTGTCATAAATGCTATTTTGGAGGGGTAGGACGTCCTAACTGGGTGTTTACACATCATCTTGAGTCAACAATTCCTGTAGCCATTCGTTGACTTCTCTTACCTTTAGACAATTAATGCTTTGTAGGATGATGACATGTCATCACGGCATCTCCTTGCCACTCGCAAACTACTCTTGATATCCAATCTTCTTTGCAGTTGTATTGTCCAACCTTGTTGACATGACTGCAATCTGACTTAACTTGCAACCAACAGGGTCACAATATAAATTGGTACGGGTGAGGTCCCAGAACTGTGTCTATACGTCACCAAGACTCACGTAGTCACCATCTTCACGTTTGATATTGGCAAGGAATTGATTGGTAACTTTGGCTTCTCTGTAACTGGAGTGATGACCTCTATTTCTCCCGCAACTTTGTGCTTTTGATGCTTTTCTTGATTCTTCTCAATGAAAGAGTGTTATATGATGAAATCGCTAAGTTTGACTGACAACACTCTGGTTGTGAGAAATGCACATGAACTCGTTGCACATGCAGAGCTCCAACGGTATTCAACACTCTAAACTGGGCTTGGAAGGCTATTAGATATACAAGGTGAAACCATATGGAACTTGTGGACTTTGAGTGTCTATGCCTGTCTATTTGTCCAAATCGACCTTTGGGTGTGCTCGATGCAGATAAGTGTCATCCGTCTTCAGAAAGTCATGGAGTAAGACTATCTTGGTCTTGTATTCGACTTGGGAGAACTGCGTTCTAAAAACTTTGAAGATTGATTGGGCACACGATATTGTTTGGACTTTTCTGAAACTGCTAAAAACAGCCTTGGCAAGAAGCAATTTTTACGAAAAATTCTGAGATGTGGGTTTTCTTGGTAATAATTTACTAAATGGACCCAAAACGTCATAAATTTCAAAAAGTTACTTTTCCTCGTACATGCAATAGCTTTTCGGGGTAGGGTTTTCAGAAGCAGTAGAAGCTTATTTTTCCCCAAAAAAATTGACACATGGGTATTGTAGGCGCTTCAAAGTTGAACAAACCCAATTTGTCTGATTTTTGAAATTAAGACTTTCTGGAAAACCCTAAAAAAGGGGCAGCAGGGCAACTTTTTCTGGTAAAATCTGGCATGTGGGTTTTGTTGAAAAAGTTGTGTTGATCATACCTAGAAGGTCAGATCTGTGAATAACTGTTGTTTTCTTGGACATGCAAGAAGATCTAAGACAAGAATAGAGGAAAAAGACAAGAAGAAGTTTGGAAGTTATCAACTACCTTTCAGGAAAATCACGCCTGGAAATGTAGAACTTGATGAACTATCTGTTGATGTGATTTTTATGACCGCACCAATCAGCAGAACAAAATAGTCCGAAGGCTACTCCGTTCTCTCTTGATCAAAGTATTCCGTGCGCTAAGATTGCGAGAAAGTTCGCACGTTCAACTCCAAGGTTCCAAAATACTTAGAATACCCTCAGTTGGTTTGATGTGAATTGCTGTTTTCACGAGGGGACTTACACAATTGTTTAGGATTCTTGCAGTTAACAGTAGATGGATGACTGGAAGGGATTTGTATAGTGTGGATGATTTGGCAATAAGTGCGTTTTCCTAAAGCTAACCAGAAATGTGCGGAAAGTAAATGAGTGTAGGGTCTAAGGAACTCATATTCTATTCTAAATGCAAGATATGTGGAGCTCGATTGCAGCAGACTTCGACCGAATTTTACCTAGCCTCTCGTCGGACAGCTTCAACAAAATTAGTGCAATCTTCAAAGGGATAGCAAAATATATTCAAATTATAATTTAGCATACATATACCATCAGGACGACGCATATAAGTATACAAATCACAATCGAAGTTAAACTCAAGATAATGTCCAGTAGACCACGCAAGGCGAACTTGTCATCAACAAGCTGCTAGTGGTATGGAATGAAGCTACCTCAATAAAACACCACACATCAAAGTAAACTACTTGCATGAGATGAAAATTATGCTACGTTATGCTACTTGGATCCGAAAGGATGAAGAGACCTTGCTAGCTATCCATGACAAAGACGAATTCCACCATCAATGAAAAGATCTATTATCATGAAAGTTTTACACAACAATCTCCACAAAAGTTTTCAAAGGGAAAACTTTCTTTCTTCTCCACACTATGCTAAGCTATCAAGCAAAATGTCTACTCTGCTCTACTCTCTAGTTTGATCTCCAAATCTAATGCTAGTCTAATGAATTACAAATGAGGGGGAACTCCCCCTTTTATAGGTAGCCCAGTCCAATGAACAGCTAAGATTATAATCAAAAGAGTGGCTAAGATTAAGCCACCTCAGCCCTAACCCTAAAAACTGCCAGAATGGGGAGTGGTGCAATAAATGAGCAAAGATTCCCACTCACTCCCAAAATAGTAAAGGCAATTAATGCCTACAATCAGTCTTCTAGAAGATCATCGTCCAGTAGTGCATTCCCGTTCTCCTTCTCTCTGGCTGCAAACTCAACGAATCTGCCAAGTACAGCCTCAACCTCCTAAACTGAAATGGGTGGAATGCAATCAAGTTGGAACTCCAATACTGTAACAGACTACTCATGCCTTGCACAAGATTTTCTCCAAGCAACAAAGGAATCCTGCGTGCTCTGGATCAAGGTGGAGAAAGTGGAAGTATTCTCAAAATCGTCTTGTACGAAGGTCTTCACCTCTGAAAAGAAAGGCACCAGCCTACCCCTCAAATTATCAACATTCACTTCATCTGGATTCAACCACCTAGCAAATATGGCCTCGAAAGTATTCTGGACTCCATCAATGATATTGGCCATTGCCTTGCGTACCCTGGTTGAATCCGCCTGTGCTGCGTCGAAGAAACCACATCCTATGATTGCTGAAGAATACCATCTAGAAAAGTCGTACCTGTCATTCTCCTGAATGACCCCTCCATCAATCAACAACCGCAAAGGAACATGCCTTAATGCCTCAAGACGCTGAATAACCTTGCTCTGATAAACTGGCTTGTATCACCGGGCGATCAGCGCACTCCATCGTTGCCAAGATCAGGCTGCTGAAAAGAAAGAGCAAGGTCCTCATAAGCTTTTACTGTCTCAACCACGAACTCCACAGCCCGGTAAAGCATACGCGCCATGTGCCATTTTCCCCTAACTCAACAAGCCTTGATTGACTCCCTATGAGTATCTGTTGGAGCTCTATCCTTTGGAATCTGTCCCGAGAATGGGACAAGCTGCTTACACATATCCTATTAAACCTTATACTCCTCTTTTCAACTTGTACTTTTCTTCTTCTTAGACCATGCATCCTTGAGGCGAGGTGGGGTTATCACATTCTTCTACAATGCAATACTGTGGGCGTCCCTAACTCCAAAGAGATTGTGACCACTGTAGTTTTCTTACCTTCCTTCATTTAGGTCACAATCAACACCTTAGCATAGCTATATGTGAAGGTCGAGAACCGACTCTAAAAACACTGGATCAATCTCTTCTGGGGCTTCTTCTCATCCTATCCTTGAGCCAATCAGGTACTGTATATTGTATATCAAATGGCTGCTGTTCTTGTGCCTCTACTTCTCGAACTTGTTCAACTTCTACATCATTCTAGTGAGGCTCATCATCCTCAAGTGGTTGAGTATCTCGAAACCTCATCATCATCCTTCAAAGCGATCTTTAACTCTTGCGAAAGCGGGGAATTAGGTAGTAGTCCCCTCATCAGTCTGCTGATCAACTCTACTAGGTGCATTGACGGTCTGGCCAACTGACTCTCTCCGTGGAGGCTGATTATTTTCCTATACCACTTGCACCTGATTCAATGCATTTCTTTGATCAACAAACAAGGAAACCTCCGCGCGGAAGCGTGTCCAATGGCGTGGTGATTCAACAGCAACTCTTGAGTTACGGCTGGGCAGGCTCCTGCAGATTGAAACCCTTCCTTCGAGATTCTGGACCTCGCGTGATTTGTTTCTTCCGCCGGTGGTGGGTGTCCTGTGATCTCCCATCAAATTGTAAGTCAAAGCAATCGACTTACTCTTCGACCTGCTCACCCGCCTGTCAACCCATGCTCTAGTGAATGTCAAGACCGGAATAGAAAGTGTGTCCAAGTCAGCCACCTCTGGTTCTGACCAATCTGGGAGCGGAAGTGGAGTATCTCTTACCGCTGCATAATCTGGATGGACAGCGTCCATGTCCTCATTCACTGATGCAGGCGGAACAACTTCACACTCCACAGTCATGTTAATTGTGACAGAGAGAACCTTCTTTTCTAACTTCCAACTTCATCAATGCATCAACCAATAATCCTCAATATTTGCCTTGTGTTTTAAATTCTCTGTGATGCCATTTGATGTTATTATGCGGATCATAGTGTTGTAGGCTGGTGTGATATGAAAAGTAGTAAATTGAGAAGTTCTTTAAAACTATACGGCTTGCTAATGGACACACTTCATCAGATTACCCATGACAGTAGTCAACACCTCCCTTCTTTTTCTTCTGAATTTTATCGTAGGCAACCAATTGCCTAGATATTTCTAACATCAATATTCTGTTGGTTGGGTACTTAGGCAGTCTATATGGATATGACGAAAAACCTTGCAGCCTTATGTAAGAAAACTTCGAAAATTGTATAAACCAGCACCCATGCCTTTCAATCAATTCCTGGGCCTCTCTTGAGATCCTGTGATGCATCCGCTCCTGAAACAGTCTCGTGATGTGCATGGTGAAGGCGTCATTGACACGCTTGTAATAGGTAGTACTTGTCAAATGCAACTGCGGACAAGCCTCATGGATTTTAAATTGGTGAGAGCCACAACCAACGGGCTCTTTATATGAAATTCCTCTATACCTCGTCATACGGGCCAGCATGTAGATGATGTAAGAGCTCATATAGAATGTCTTTGTTCTTCTCAGGCTCAGGAGCTGCTCATGCAAATTGTCATTGATCATTGCAGCCCAGTTGATGTAATCCTTTCCTTTCAGCACGAGGTTGATGTAATAGAACATCCAGGGTTCAAAAATAAATGACTGTGGGTAGCCTCCAACTCGACTCAGCATCATGATGAGATCACAGTACTCCTGCTTCAAGTCATCTGCTATAATCTGTCTTGGTAGCTTCGTACGAGAGGGCTTGGGATTGCTCATCTAGTGAGTATTGATCGTCTCTGTACATCTCTCGAATGCAGAAGCATACATTCGCTCAGCTCGCTCCCTCGATTTGTAAATCATATTTCTATGCACTAGGATTCCAAAGGCTTCACCAATGGCAGCAGGAGTGAGGTTGGCGAGCACTTGTCCATCTGGTGACATAATTGACCTGTGATCCTTCTCATAGCAATTGGCGCACTCCATCATCAGCTCCGAACACTAAATGGCTGGTGGGAAACCAACAGCTGCGTATAACCCACTTCGAACAATGTTGTGCGAAGTGTTCGAAGGTCGATGACTACCAATCCCCTGCATTCTGTTCTTGAAAGTCTCTAGGTTGACGGAGCCCAAGTTGGTATCTGTCAGCTTGCCCAACTTCGAAATGAACTTCGACTCTAGCATAAATGTCTTGCTCAGCTTCTTTATAACTGCTTGCCTGGACGCACCATTGTTATCCTTGCCAGTCACCCTTGCCTCAGCCATCTGTAGGACAATAAACATTCATCAGCAAATTAACTTAGAAAAAATAAATAAAATACTCTGCAGGGCTGCTAGTCGACTTCAAGAAGTTGCACTATTATTTCTCGTTTGCAAACCTCAACTTCTTCAACAAATTCGAGTTTCAATCACTTAGAAACAAATTTCTAAGCAAGCTTCAGCAACTTCACTTCACACTCAGCAACTTCAAATCAGCAAGTTCGCACTTTTTAAATTCTCAGCAAATTTCTCTTCAAATCAAAATTTCTCCACTCTCACTGGCAACTTCAAACTTTAGCAACAAAATCGAGCTTCAGCAACAACTCAAGTAAATTCGCACCTTTTCAATCAGCAAATAACTTAGCAGGTGCACACTTTCTCAGCTCTAGCAACTCACAAATTTCAGCCTTCAACAAATTCTTCAGTCTTCAGCAAAATTTCGAACTTCTCAAGCTTTAGTCTTCAGCAACTCACAAATTTCAAACTCAGAGCAAATCGAACTCTCTTCAGCTATGAAAAAGAAGTGAATAACTCTCAACTCTTATAGGAAAATCGATTTCTAGAAGAAGCTAAGTTTAGCGAGTGAATTAAATTTCCACTACTTCATTTGAATTTCCCTCCTCTGGCATTTCTGACACTTGTCTGGGAATCTTAATCTTCTAGAAGTTCAACTTTGACTACCACATTTCAAATTCACTTTCGAAATTTTTTAATTTAAATTCATCTTTTAATTCACCAATTGGAGCTCTGTCACTTGAATTCGAATTTTACTTCTCTTCGGCTCTGGAAAATTCATTTGTGAAGAACTGGATTAAAATCATCCAGGCAATTCATTCTGAATTCATCGTTCGAAGCATTTTCCTTTCAAAAATCATTTTATTCAAATTTGCCTTAGAAGATTTTAAATTTTTCTTAGGAAAATTTCACAATTTGAGCACTGATTAAATTCTTCATACTGAAGGCCTCAGCGAAGTGCGGAAGATAAAGAAATCCATTTATCATCACAAATGTCCAATACCTAGAAGAAAATTCTCTTTGGAACGCGAGGAATCCATGGGTACACAACGAACGGGTTCATTTAATTTTTTAAATTTTGAACCTTAGAAAAATGTTATTCAATCAATTAAAATCGGTTCTTCATCTCTGTGAACATCCTGTTGCTCAGACCTGAGAAATTTTTTAAATTCATCCTACAATGCTAGTATTTTCCAACTTCATCTTTGAAAATTTGCTCGTGCTTCAAGGAAAATTTCATCACCTCCATGCCTAGGCGTATTTTCTAAGGAAGAAAATACTTTGCCTCAGAAAAATTTTTAAATCACCTTGCATTTCGAAAATTTCGCCTTGGAAATTTTTATATTCAACTCAATCAACTTTGCCTGTGAGAAAAATCATCAACTTTACTTAGAAAATCTTCATGAGGGCGCCTAGCATATTTTATCTTTCACTCACCACCTTAGGCGCATCATGTGTGAAGAGAAACAAGCTTTCAACGCCTAGCATTAACCATTTCACCCTCAACACCTTTATCTCACTTACCACCTTGTATTTCACCTTAGGCGCAAATAGCATATGCAAGAGGATACGCCTTAAGTCTATGCCATAGAAATTTTTATCACTTGGCATTTATCTCACCACCCTAGGCGCATATTAGCATGTGTGGAGGATCAATGTTTACCACGCCCTCTTATGACCTTTCATCTCCCTCATTTTGTCTTTACATGGCCCCATTTGGGCGCATTTGAGCATGTGTGAAGGACGAGTTTCTTCCATTTGCTTTGACTTGTTGACCATAACTTGGGCGCATTTCTCATGTAGAGGAGGATGAAAACTTTCAACGCCTCCAACAAGTGACTCTTGGGCTTCCCGTTTTTGTCTTTACATGGCCCCATTTGGGCGCATTTGAGCCTAGGAGGAGGATGGGCGCATATTAGAGGGTGAGAAGAATTTTAAATTCCCAACGCCTTGCATGTGACTCTTCACCTTCCTTTGTTTTGTCCTCACATGCTCTGTTTTGGGCGCATTTTGCTATGCTTAAAGGATGAACGCCTTTGACTCCTTTGACTCACTTGCATTTTGGGCGCATTTTGGCATATGTGCAGGATGGGCGCATTTAGGGGGTGGTGGAGGATAACTTCAACACTTAGAAAATTTTTGCTATCAACTCTCTCAAGGTGGGCGCATTTTCATGGGTGAGGAGGACGAATTTTGTTGACCTCTTTGACTTTCTTCTTGCATGGGCGCATTTTGGCCTAGGAGGTGGACGAAGTTTATACTTAGAAAATTTTTTAAGCATGAGACCTTGTTTCTTCATCAAGCAGGGCGCATTTCACCTGGTGAGCAGGATAAGCTTGTGCCTTAGAAGTTTTCTATGCTTGGCCTGAAGAAGGCGCATTTTGCTATGTGAGGTGGATGAACATCAACACTTAGCCATTTTTTTCTCGTCCCTACCAGTTTATCCATGCCCTGCTATTTATAGTAAGTCTCTCGATTCTTGCATCTCTGAAGCTCAAAATGATTTGAAATTTTAAACACTGCATCCTTGCAACCTCGTCAACCTGTCGACACTGCTATTTTTAGTCGGCCTACTATTTTTAGCCCATTTCTGAAGGTGGTTTGCTATAAATAGTAACTACTTGCTTCTGATACCTCCACAGCTCCGTTTGACTTGAAATTTGAATGACGTGCTCCTCACCATGTGACCTTCCTGCTGACATTGGCGCATGCAACTGATTTGCTATTTTTAGCCTGTTTCCAAAATGACTTACTATAAATAGTAAGTGCTCGTTTGTCTTCAAATTTTACCAGAGATAGCCTGAAGGATGCTAATTCGGTGGTTTACACGGTTTTTGAAAATTCTGACTTTTTGCCCTTCTTTTAGCCCCGAAGTTGGAAACCCTAATTTTCTCTGCATGCATAACAAATGATCTCCTTGTTCTCATTTCTCTTGCATTGTGATCAGCTCGTGATTCTAAAGTGCTGGGAGGCGGTGCGGGGATGCACCTGCTAAAAATAGTAAGTTCCCAAATGAGTAAGTTATCTCCGTTTGCATGTCACATCACTATGAAGCTCTCAAAACCCACAAGGAATATGCCGACATGCAAAGGAAACCCTAACATGCAAACCCTAAAAATAGCCTCCGAAGGTTGAACTCGAAAGTTGTCTCACTTTGCATGTTATACTGTCGCGAAGGTCTCGAAAAACCAGAATGAATCTCCAGACATGCAAAGAAAACTGCGTCTAAGCCCTGAAATCTGCTCCGGAAGCTGGATTGCTAAAAATAAGTTGTTTGTTTAGCTCAAATTTTGCACACGAGTAACTTGATGTGCTCTGAATGCAGTGTGACTGTCGGAATCTCAAAAATGCTGACGGAATGCCCTAAATTTCACACTTACTAAAAATAGTAAGTTGCCAGAATCAGATGAGATTTCAGTGGAAGCTTGCTGGAAGCACATTAACATCAATGTCAGTTTCAATTTTCAATTTATTCACCTTACTTGACCATAAACTGGTTGGAAAGTTAAAAACCCTAATTTTCAAACTCGGCCAAATTCATGCTTAAGCTCAATGGCGGAGAAATCCCCGGAAAGGAAGACACCAGAAAAGAGACGGAAAGAGAGAGAAAGAGAGACAAAAACCCAAGCCAAAAGACCAGAATGGAGCAAAATTTAGGGGGTCCCCATTTTGAATGGGGCGATGTGTGAAAAGGTCACAACACTATCCCTCTGTGCAACTTTATTCTTGAAATCATGAACAACACTGAAAAACCCTCTATCAGATCTTCAAAAGACGTTGGAGAGGAAATATGCTTGTTCTTGAGCTTCAACCTACAAAGAAAGATGTTGAATTATGACGCCTAGACTTGATTAATAGTGTTTGATGTTGAATGCATCAAGTTTGGGCGCTAGCACATGATAGAGGAGTCAATCTGCCCTATTTGGAGTTCACAGAACCGATTTCCACCAATTTGGGGACGTTTTAGACATGAAAAGGCTTTCAAAATTGTAAACTTCAATCAATTGGACCTAGTTTGACTTTAGGCATCCAAGTTGAGGAGTTGAACATTTTTCATTCTTCTTTTTGTGATGAAGTACCTCCGTTTGATCTCTGATTCTGATCGCTCGGTTGATCTTGAGGTGCTGTTGTCAGATCCATTGTTGAGATGAAACAAATCTGAAGAAGTATGCTTGGGAGCTGCAAAGCTCAATACTTGAGTCTGATGCCTCTAATTCTTGGGTGCCTTTTCCCAAGAAGGTGCATTTTTCACCAGAGTTGGTTTCTTTGAGTGTTCTTCAATTCCTCCATTTTGACCCTTAGTGCCTTGGTCTGAAATCATCGATGACTGATGAGTTCGGTGGTCCTTCTGAAACATGGGATGGATAACCAGTTCAATCCCGGAAAGTATGACTGTCTTCGCGAATCCTAAAAGTTGATTTAGGTGTCTCAAAAGCTTGGGCGCCCCTAGCTTGCACGAGCGCCTTTGACCTTTTGACTTGTTATTTTCAATTTTCAATCTTTCACAAATTGTCCCAATTTGATCTCTGTCATCAGGTGTTTGATTTATCTGTTGAATTCGCTGATGGTGTCATTGCTAAGATTGGATCAAGACGGAGGACTTCTTGGAGGTCATTGAGCTTGCAGATTACATCTAACTGCCTAGAAGGTTGGGTGCCTATTTCTAGGAAGGTGCAATTTCCTTAATAGTTAGCCAATATTTTGTGTTTTTCATCTCGCCTTCACCTTTGGTGTTTTCTACTTGATCTTCGTCTGTGAATGCTTGACAGGTCCCATGAGCTTGCAACTGGATTGATTGCAAAGCTGAAAGGATGCTAAGCAGATGCCTTGTAGAAAACAACTATTGAAAACTTCATTTGGTTGCCTAGAATGATGGGCGCCCCTGGCTAGCAGGGGCTCTTTTGCTTTGATGTTCATTGATTTACCCTCCATTTCACGTGCTCGGATGATCAATAGTTGTCGTCATTTGATGTGTCTCGTAGACTGGTGAACAGGTTCATTGCAAAGTTGGGTTGACGTCGAGGTGATCACTTGGAGATAAGCTTGCTCAAAAACTGACATGTGGATAGTCTCATTCTTGGGTGCGCCTGAGCTACAGGGGCACTATTTTATGTTTTGACTGCTATCTTTGATGTTTTTTGCTTTCAACATCTTCTGTCTTCACCTCCGTTGCCGGTGATTGATGAATCAGGTGAACCTACTTGATGATGCATTGGTAAGCCAGCGAAATTACGAAGGAGATGACTATCTTGGCAAAACTTGATGACTTCCTTTGACCTCTTGAACTTATGGGCACCCTTGGTCAGCAGGGGCTCTTTTGACTGCAACTTCATCATTTCCTTTAAGATCTTTGCCTCTTTGTGCTTCGCGTTTACCGTTGTAGCTCGATTGACTTGATCACTATTGTCGACGGCGCAGACGCGTTGACCGTAGCAATTGGTTTCACCATACTGCGTGTATGGGTGATTGAAAAATGGCTAAGGCATTTGACTGTGTAGCCTCTTCCTTGTAGCAAGGTGTGCATTCTCCAAACTTAGAATATTTTCAGCATTTTTCACTTTTGAAAATCCCCTCCATCGCAGAGCATCTTTTCGAGCATCTTTCGCCATGGATTCTTCTTTGAAGCTTTTGAGGCTTAGATTTCACCACTTGGTACTGACCATTCTGCCATTAATGGTTGCGGAGGTCCTATCTTTCTTCCTGAAAAATGAAAATAGACCCACTAGAGTAAAACAAAATTTTTGGTGATTTTGACTTGACCAATGTGATCGTAAAGTCAATTTATCCTATCAAAATCATTTTCAACTAATTCTAGAAAGTTCCTATTTTTAGGGGTTTTCCTAAAAACAGGGGTACGAAACCCTAATTTTCAATTTTTTAGAAATTTGCAAGTATCTTCCTTGATGTAAACCCACAAAAGCCTATGTTTTGTTTGACCTAAAATGGATTTTTGACAACAATTTTACATGATTTAGATCATTTTAATCAAAATGCCTTATTGAAGCAAAAATTTATTTTGGGTACAACACATTGCATTTATGATCACGAGAGCCAAGGAGAGGCATTTGAAGAGTGTTGTAGAGAGGGAGTCGGAAAAAAAGAATGCCAATATATTAGATAAGCAATGTGGTCTTGGAGTACCATAATTGATAATAGCAAATATTAAACCATGTATAATCCACGTACACAATGTAAGTTCGAAGAGTACCATGAAAAGAGCATCACTAATTTGAAATTTCAGTCAAATCCATCCGCTTTGTTTGGTGTAAAGAAAAATACAACAATCTAAGTTCAAATGTTCTTTAAATTCAATGTAGTTCTATCCATCTTGTATAAGGATTTTCAATTTTCGATTTGGGTTAATCTTAGATGATTAATAGGTTAGGCCCTAACTTGAGGTCCTCTTGAGAAACAAACTAGTACTAATGTTGGATCTTGTTTCAATATCAAAATCAAGCTCCATCTCAAAATGAAAAGTATTGTTTTTACTGTACTTGCTCTTAGAACATGCAATATACATCATGGATAAACTCCATATTTGTAAAAGGAACATTTTTCAAAATCAATCCCTCTCTTGGGACATGAAATATGTGCTTGAGATTTATAGAATTGGGCCCCTTCTAGGACATGGAATATATACCATGACCAAGCCATAGCTCAAGACAAGGAATGCTACCAAATTTGTGCATTCCCTATAACATGAATTTATTAGCACCATGCCCCATCTTAGGAGATGAAAAACTAAGTCATAGTCTCTTCTTAATGCAAGTGAACATAAAATTTCATTCATGATTAGTATAAGAATATTCATTGCATTATAGTGCAATTCAAATTATCTCATCATGTTGCAAGTACAACAATACAGATCAATAAGGCTCCAATTCTCTAGATCTTTTCTTTGGTTCTTTGTCAATTAGGCCATGGAGTCAATTATTTTTATGTCCATAAGAAAGGCTAGGGAGTTTGTCAAACACCTTGTAGTTAGGAATGATGTTTTGGTTGCTTCCAAGAATACATGTCTATTTACAAGAACCTTGCCTATAAGCATAAAAATCTTTGTCTAATGTTAAGAGAGAATTTAGGTCCATTTGGAGTAACCTTGCCTGCATTGTATAAATCATTGTCTAATGTTAGAGTTTCTCTACTAGAGGATGGTTCTATAAAAGTATTAAGACATTTGATTACTTTCTTCACAATGTTAATATTGTTCCTTGGAATGCTTTCAAGTTGCTTTTTAAAGTCCTAGAGATAAAATACTAAACCTCTAATAGAGAATGGTACTATAAAAGTATTAAGACACATGATTAGTTTCTTCATATTGTCAATATTGTTTCTTGGAATGCTTTCAAGCTGCTTTTTAAAGTTCCAAAGATGGAATAATTTCTTATATCTTGGCTAAAGCTTTTAATGGTATCATTTCCAGTACGATTGAATTCTAATTCAAAAAATTGGGGTCATATAAGTTGGCTTAAGGGTTGTACTTGAAGCTTCATCCAAGCAATTCTATGATAAAATCTTTTTCTCACAAGATACTTTAGTTAAGATTAATTCAAAGTGGGAGCTAACTAATCCTTATATAGGAGGTGGTGTGATAGGTGTAATATTGTCTTCATGTATTGAGCATAAGAAAGTTTGTTTCAATTTGCTATTTCATTGAAAGATTGTTGTTGGATCTACAAACAAACCTTGTGGTATTGTTAGAAGCATAGTTCGCATACTTGGACTTAGCACAACAAACCAAAAATTTCTTGACTTGGCAAAACTTGGTAACTTGAAAAATACTTCAATTTCTTAAGAACACAAATTTTATGCAAAATATAGTGACAAAATGTATAAAATGAGTCTATAAAACATTGGGGAAGTTTCTTTTATTAGATTTGAATACAATTCGAGCACAAAATCACATCATGATGCAAATACAATAGTTAGCTGAAAACTTATATGAATCTATGGTGATTGTCAATAAAAATCATCATTGTAAATTGCATATCCATACAAGTTCATATTTCAAGAATTTACAATTTTGTCTTCCTTGATCTAGTGAAAAATGGAGGAGAGGATTTAGTCCTCACACTCCACTACAACTCCTTGCTTGGCCTAGAAGGCTGCACTATGGCTCCACTTTTCTACTAGATGGTAGTGATTCCTCCGTTGCTTCATGTTGAACATAATCTGCAATGATGTCATCCAAAGCAATATCTCCTTTTGTTTCAGCTACACCCTTCATATTTTTCCTCTCAAAATCAACGATCTCATCCTCTATAAACAAGAGGGTTTCTTCATCCAATGCAATCCAGTCATTGAATGGATCAATGGAATCCAAATCAATAAGCTCTCATGGTTTGTACTCCACCTTTCTTGTGTAAAGCTGAAGGTTGTATCACAAAAAAACTAAGCCATTGAAGCATTGTTGACTCAACTTATTGTACTTCTTTGTGAAAATGGAAGCAAACAAACTCTAGTTGTGCTCACATCCAAAAGTGCTGAGAGGTTGATATAAAACTCAAAGGGATAGATTTTGAAGGTTTGGAAAATTTCCACCTCAATCTTCTCACCAAGAACCTAAAAATAAGATATTGAAAAGTTTGTTAGTAAACAAATATTAATAGTTGTAATTTGTAAGTTAAAAAATATAAGAAAGACTCCAAGTTTTAATAATTGGTGTTTGGGTGGATCTCCCATGGATAGCTAGTTGCAAAGAAAAGTCTCCCCCTAGGTTGTTTGTAATTTTGGGATTTTAAAATAATGAGGTTCTTGTGTTCAACCTCGGGTGCCTTCCTCTCAATGCATTGTGTGAGGCGCTCCATAGCCTGCCCATAAATATCTACGATTCTACGAAGCTATCAAAGAAGAAAAACTAGGGTTGAGGTAGTACCCTATTGCATGAATGGGTTATTAGCGTTGATTGTTCCACCTCCGATCAGCATCTCCCAAATGGGATCAAATTTGTCACTATCCATCTCTAATAATTTTGGATGGCCTCATTGGCCCTATCCGTGGCCTCATAATTGTATTCTGTTGGGTTTTGCTCCCCTTCTACCTGTTGATGCGGATTTTGTGACCTCAACCAACATTAGAATAAAATACCCAATGAAATATCCTACTCTCTCTTGAACAAAGTTTCCAATGTGCTAAGCTAAGTGATCACAAAGTAGACTTCAAGGTTCCTTGTGCATATAGGATAGTCTTAGTTGGTTTGCTATGTTTTGCTAGTATTGCAAGGGGGACTTACGCTCGATTTATTGGTTTAATCCTTCTTCCTTTAAGACTTTAGCAACAACTTTTCAACACTTTGGAATATAGATACTATTGTCTATGAGTGTTGAGATCTTACTAATGTCAACTTTGAAAATAAAATAAAAAAGGATAAGGGCTTTAGAGGCTAAGCTAATTCTAAACTATTCCTAGGAACTCAAGAGACAAGTGTTGGACAGTGAAATTAAAACCTATCTTTTTTTTTCCAGGTACAACAACTAGACAAAGATGGTTCAATCTTCAAAGGGATTCACAAATGATATCCTATTACTCAAGGCCATCTTCAATTTGAACAATGAACATAAGTAATAGAGTTCAAGTTTAGCAATTTGAAAGTTTAGACTAACCTTACACATCAAATTGAAAATCATTCAATTAAAAAAAGGTACGAACAAAATTCACCATTACCAACACTATCAATCCTTCATTCATTTAAAATTGCAGAAAACAAATCTATTCTATTGAGGAAATATGAAACCATGTTGACTTTCAAACTAACAAATGCTCATCAATGAGTCTAATTATTATTTTGATAGCGCTCTAGCAACAATTTCACAAGTCTCCTTGAATCAAATGAAATGAGAAGGGTTTATATAGGCACCCCAATTACAAAGGAATGGCCTAGATTGATCTGAGATCAACGGCCAAGGTTATCCCCATAAACCATAACTAAGAGTTCACTTAGAAAAGCATAACTAACTTCAGTGACACATGGCGCAAGGAAGAAGAGTCATTGGAGCATGGAAGACACTGACATCTTGCAAGCTAATCGAGCAAGCTAGATTCCAAAACGCAATTCCCCTTGGCTTGTTCTTTGGCTGCGAATGCAATGAACCTTTCCAACACTAAATTGAGTTCCTCCATTGATATGCTTGGTAAGGTATCCAATTGCACTCCTATTACATCCAAGGCTTCAATGCATTGAGCAAAAGTGTCCTCCCACTTAGATGATAGCTGGGATTTTGGATAAAACCCTTTGAGAACCTCCTTGACTTGATTCTTCCTAACTCCTCCTCCCACATTCTTTGATGCAGACATGGCACCTATATGAAGCTTGAAATTAGAAAGCATGCATAAATTATAAAGAAGGTGTTATGCTTAAAACCCTAAGGCTAGGTGAGTGCATTAATGGTGAAATAAACTGATTTAGAATCCTAGAACTTCAACTTGACTGCAAGGATTGATTAGAAACTAAAAAATCAGGATTTAGCCTGCAATAAATGCAAATAGAAAAAATAAATTCTATTACCAACCCTTGTCCTTCTAAGAATATTCAAAGAAATTTAATTTTTTGACAGGAATTTGCAGGTCTGAAGCTGGAATTTATCTACAGGTCTGCAAACTTAAGATTTAAATACTTATCTCTCCTTTCAATACTCTCCAAATTCGCAGCTTGTGAACCTGTAGAAGCCTGAATTTCTTGACTTAAACCTGCAATTTGTGAATGTATTTCACTTCTTCTGCTTGTAAACTCGAATTGATTAAGTTTGTAACTCATAAATATTTTGTGACTTGATAAAGTTGCAAAATTAAGAGAGGCGCCTATGAACTTGCTTGTAATTTCTCATGGCTGTGCTGTAGCTTCTTGAGAAGAATTTTAGACTTGTGCTGAATGAAAAGGAGACTTCAAGCACTTCTCTTTATAAGTAAACTCCTTCCTTATTTAAGGAATTCGGCCTATCTCATGATTGGATGCTCTATTTAGAAAAAGAAGAAGAAAGCCTATCCTTAAGCTCCTAATTTCTAATTTCTTCTTGGGCGCATTCCTTGTTTTTCTCTTCCTTTGGCTTGCTTGTGAAGTTTCCAAAAAAAAACTTGAGTTAACTTTGTTTTAACTTGCTAGAGATATGAACTTAGGAAAGTTGACCCCTATGTGGAATTTTTTGATTTTGAACTAGATTTTTTATCCCTCTCCCAAGTAAACTTCATGCCTTAGGCAATTTCATGGACCTTCACTTGGGAAATATGCCCCCAACTGAATTTCCTATCATTTCAAATGAATTTCTTACCTTAGGGGTATCTTTGGATTTCTTGAGAACTTCAACATGGATTGCTTGAGGTTTCAATTGGATTTTACTCATTTGCCTTAGAGAATTTCATCCACTTCGAATTGGATTTCTCTTGACTTAGACATATTTTCCCAACTAGAATTTTTACTTCATTAGACTGGTTCTTTTACTCTTGGAGGTGGGCGAACTTCAACTGGATTTCATGTGACCTTTAGTGGATGTCCTCTTTGATGGATTTTATTTCAAGTGGATTTTCCTCTCAACTGGATTGGATTTCAGCTTGATTTGCTTCCAATTGGATTTCTCAAGAATTCAACTGAATTTTCATCATGGGCGAACTTCATGGCTTGAGGAAGATTTCTTCTTGTTTGGGGCGGACTTTATAGGTTTCCAACTGAGCATTCTCCTGCCTTGACACTTTCGAAACCCTAACCTTGGCACTTTCTAAAAATATAAAAAAAGCAAAAAGCAAAATTTCTAAATTTAGTAAGTCCCCAATTGGTCCCAAAATGCCAAAAATGAAACTTTCCAAAAAAACAAAACAGCAAAAAGCACATTTTCTTGAAAAAAGCAGGTTGTCCGAAATCGCCTGGAGAACAGTCATTTTTGCTCCAACAACCCTTCTGAACACCCCTGTGGCATCAAGAACTTCATTTGACCCTTCGAGCACTGACATGACCTACTCAACTATCCTAAATCTTGACAAATTTCGACTCAAACCCAGACCTTGGACTTGCCAACCCACCTTTGCCTTGAAAGAGGCTTAGAGAAATTGAAGCTAATGCTAGAGCCAACTCTAACACTAAGACACAAGACAAGACTAAAGGGGGGTCCCCATTTGCAATGGGGCGATATGTGATTAGGTCACAACACTACCATGCACAAAACCCTCACCAAAGGCTTCAACACCCACAAAATACAAACAAATTAAAGTTACAAATGTACAATGAAAGTAAATACTTAAAAAAATTGAAAATAAATGGGTTCAATTTGAAATTTAAATTGAAGTTTGAAGTTTTCTTTACAATCTCTACAACTCTCTTCACAAAGGCACCGTCAAAAAGTATCTTTGTGACCCTCTCTCCATCAACCTTCTTTGAATCTGTTGATTCTAGCCTTGTGTGACTAACAAACATCTGCTTCGTTAATGTCAACAAACTAGTAATGCTTGTTGTGAGTTTAGAAAGTTATTTGCAAACGTTGTATAATCCAATCACACAAGCTCTTTCCATTTGGTGTGATCCCTCAAGTCGAGAATCCAATGGTGATTATAATTATATTTTGTGATGTTCCTTGCATCCTCTACAATTGGTTTCACCCAATCAATTCTGCCTTTGTCCTTGAAAGAAGGTCAAGGCAGGGGCAATGAAAGGGGTGCAAAAGAGTGACAAATGCCTCTCTTGAAGCAATTTCGTAGCTGCCGCATATGCCATTTCATTGTTAATGACAACTTGCTGCGCATTTTTTATACCCACCTCTAAGACAATCTCCTCCAACATTAGGCTTGAATTTTTTGCATCCTTTATTTTGTTAGAGGCATCAAATGTTATAGAAAAATGATATCATTTGAAGCCACCAAAACATTGATGAGGATGTGGTTCGTTGCATTTTCCCACCTGTCTAAATGAATGTTGCATCTTATCTTTCACAACTACTTTTGATCTTCTAGATTTGTCTTTGCATTTGCAACAACATCCTAGAGTAATTGTCCACTTAACTTATTTGAAGAGGGGGTCTTGTACCCTTTCTCTACATCTATCAATTTCATCACCAAATTCTCCCAATGTGAGCTCTTCACCACATTGAAGGAAAGGTTGTTGTAAAATAAAAAAATTCACACAAGCCTTGTCTACTTCTTGTGCGCCTCCTTGTTCTACCCTTTACCTTGCAGCTAAGGTTGTGCTCCAGCTATATTTTCTAGGCACAACATGGCTTGTGACTGGATTTTCTCAAATTGGATGAAATGTATGTGCCTCATATGTGTGGGCCATTGCTATAGCCCACAATATTTGTCATATTACTTCAATTGCTGCAACCAAGTTACGATTAATGGTTGCTTCCACCCTCGCCCTCACCCTCTCTAGTTTCTTTTGATCCAATAATGTAAGATGTGCTTACATCTCATGTTTTATCTCTTTCATGACTTTTTCACACTTGGAATCATGACAATGAATGCACACAATTACCCTAAAAATATGCATGCTACAAGATAAGTTTAGTTTAACGGTGGCAGCCATTGCTTTGACCTCTCTTCAGTAACAATTTACATGGGGAATAGTTAACTTTAGTGTCATTCATACAATAATTGTCATAAGTTTAAGATGCAGCAGGTGTATAACAGCAAGACAAGTTCATTTCAAATGCACTTATTACATTGAATCAATAATGTGAATAATCATGTTCAAAGTTCAAACTGTTATAAATCTGAAAGTACATATTAACTGACAACTTAACTGATAAATAGCAAATATATACTTGCTTGTCAAGTTAACCATATTTTCATTAAAACCAGACAATGCATGAATCCTAGAACATTTTTTGCATTTTATCCACCTAACCTGAGAATATGTTCGTTACAATAACTTAAAACCATTGGATTTCTTTACATGATAGAGTACAAAATCGGCAAATTCTTCACAAAGAATCATAGATTATAAATGTCAGTATTTCATTTCCACATACCAATCCTTATGTCCTATCCATACCATGGCAACCCTATCCATCCCATCTAACATTCCCTGAATCCAGTTTAAGGGTGGGGACAAACTGTTGGAACCACATTCAATGCATTCTCATAGTCAACCTGCATAGAACTAACAACTCACATAACTTAAAATGACTAGATACAACACATGCATTCAAGATATACCTTCATTCAACCTTGGACTATAGTGACAATCTACTTGCCACCTATGAACTCCATCTGGTCTATCATATGTACCCATGACTAACTTGCAACTGGTACATAGTATATTACCAAGTTGTTTACCGCATGATTGCAGGGATATGCATGCAGCATACTCTTGAGCATGCATACACATGCAGCAAAATAGCAAGGAATGCTGAGCTCAAATTTCCACCCAAAGCTAGAGTTCCACAATCACTTTAACCTTATGCAACAAGAACTACAAGGGCTTCACAATACAAATTAGAACTCAACTTTAGTTAACACACATCACATGACAACAATTTTATAATTTTATTATTATATTATATATCATATATTATTAATATTGTATAAGGCTTATAAATATTATTGTACATTAAAAATATTAGGCACGTGTATATTATGCCTAATATTCATGATTTTAGGTTGTAAATATGTATATATTTATGATTTTATATGTTCTTGTACCGACAAACCCAAAATGAATCCAACCCCAAAATGGTTTTGGGTTGAATCGATGGACCGAACTAGTGAACCCAACCCCAAACCAGTACCAAGATCAATAACTCGGGTCATGACAAACAGGATGATGAGCACACACTTATACTGGGCGGGGAGAGAGGGGGCAGGGGGAGAGGCGGGTGGGGGGCATGAATTAGTATATATCAAACTTTTCCTTTTCTCAACTTAATTAAACATAGCAATATTACTTCAAACCTTAATTATCCATAGCAATACCATATATGCAAGATCTAGCAATTAAGAACACACATAAGAGACACATTATTTTACGTGGAAATTCTTATGGGAGAAAACCACGGAAAAATATTGCTTGTATAACTCTTCTAACAAAATTTGTAGGCACCAACCCATTGAAGACTCCAATGCCCACCATTGAGCACCAACCTATCAAGAGATGCCAATCTCTTCTAATAAGAGGCACCAACCTCTCAATCTCCTCAATTAGGAGGTCCCAACCTCCAAATGAATAATATAATAATTTGTTTGTAACTTCCTTTTAGATCTGCCCTTAACAACTGCTCACAAATCTGCCATACACTCACTCATAAATCTGCACTATAGTCTTCAATATTTCCGCTCATAAAAATGCCATGATCTTGCTTTTATTTCTTTCACAAATTGATGCTAAATAGCTGTCATAAATCTGCTTACTTATCTTCCATAAATCTGCTCAAATATCTTTTTATTTCTGCTCTTCATATGAATAATATTCCTTGAATTGATTGATTTGAACACTCTCACAACCTTTTGTTTATACCTTCCAAAATGCCCCTTCACCCAAGGGAGGTGACTCCTCCAAGAGGGGTCAGCCAAAATAGCAAGAATATTTTTTATTTTATTGCCTAAGGTTGGGCACACTTCTCTAGGGGGAGGGGGTTGGCTCAATGGCTCAATAAAAAATAATTTATTTTTTATTTAGTTTCTCCAACATGGGACACGGCATCATAAGGATGGTCGGCGTCATGAATGATAAAACATTTAATTTTATTTCCATTTATTTATCTTCAATACTTCAAAGGGGGGCAACCAATATAAGAATAGGTTAATTTTATCTGGGGCCACCAATATCACCAAAATGTCTTTGACATCAATGACAATATTTTTCCAACAAAGGATAGTTGAATTGTGCAATTAAAAGGTTCAATCTGGATAATAGTTGGCTTAAACAACTGCCTCATGAAACAAAAGGTTTAAAGTTGTCCATAGATAGTTACAACAAGCTAGTGTCAAACAAATTCTCATAGTACAAGGACAACCATGGCCACCCAGGAATTTCAACAAGACCTAGAACTTTTTTAGTATGCCAATTCCAGTACAAAATAATCTATGTTGCCAATTCAGGTACAAGTTTAGGTTGGGGTTCACCTGTATGGTGATTTTTTTCTTATGATCAATATGGTTGCGTTTGGCTGATATGTATATATATATAAATGAAAATACCCATAATGTTTCGAAAAAGTATGGACTTAAAAACATAGCCAATGGTGATAAAGATAATTGATAATTCAATGTCAAATGTTAAATCAATTCAAAACTTGAAAAAATAGTTATAAAAAGATGTATAAGTATAAGAAATATACATATTGGAGACAACTAGGAGTCCCCTAGACATATTGAGGACACCCCAACATCCTCAAAGTCCTAGTGGCGTCTTGGAGACAGCAACACTGGTAGTGGGATGGTGGCGCTAGTGGTGGGCTGGTGGGTGGACGTCCCCCCCAAGACCCCAAGTCTTCAAGATGTCCCCGTCTAGGAAATGCGGGGCTTTTTGGGGGGCACGCGTCCCTGTGGAACATTGTAATTATCTTAAATCTTATTCGAAAGTAAGTTCACATATACATGTAAACTAATCAATTAGATCTACCATACATGTTTAGACAACAAAGTAATTAAGTTTCTGGGTTATGCAGAAAAGGTTGTTGTATTGGTCAAGTTTGATTTAGGGTTTGGTTTTGAGATGAGATGACCTAGGGTTGACTCAAGGTTCGGCTGGGACACCCTGGGTACCTTGTGGGTCCTACAAGGTATCCAAGGTGCATAGGTTGAGCCCTAGGCAACCCTGGGTTGGATTTGGAAGCTGATGAACAAGGTTGCAAATTGAGTTACACCAAGTTAGACAAACTCCCTGTTTTTAGTGAACTCTCTGATTAAAGATTGCCTGTCATGGTTATAAATGTATTTGCAAATGTTTTTTCCATGCTCTACAATAGGTTTAACCCAATCTGGTCTACCAATCATCTCCAACATTAGATCAATGCAACGCTTCTAGTAAAGTCCAAGAAATGGAGGCATGTCTAGCCATTAGTAGTCTACCTATAGCAACATAATTTGTTGCATTATCGATGACTACTTACACTACATTTTTCAGCCCCACTTCTTCCAAAAACACCACACAAATAATTTGCATTCTTTATCTTCCTGAAATATCGATGGAATTCAAGAAGAAACTAGAAAATTCAGTAGCATTCTATTTTTCATTAGTCCATCCATTGGACATGATAGTGCAACTCTTATTCACCAACATTGTTTGTTGCTCGGTGACAGACTATACATGAGCTTCTTTCTCTATCAAAATAGGACCCCAAAGATCATCAATAAAGGGGCTTTCAATCCCTGGTCGTCTATGGCAATTGCATCAATCATTACTTGCCAATAAGGGGACCTAAAACACTACAAAATTTTAGAATTAAAAAGAAAAAGAAAAACATAAACCCTCAACAAAATTATGAAAGAAATAATTAAAAAATTAAAATAAAAATGAGACAAAAAATAGAATAGAATTAGGATTTTAATTTTATCCAGTGTTGAGTTTGAGCGACACTTTGCATTTAGATTTGGAAAAGGAAGCTAGCCTTCACTAGAAGTCTGATCTCAACTGCAAGATCCCACACCTTGAGATATTCCATTGTTTCACTGAAACGTTGAGCTATGTCCAACAAGGGTGCAACTTATTGTGATAACAATTACCTTGTTGCATTGAAGGAAATATTGGAAAAATAATAAAACTTATTTCTTTCCTTGTGGCTATGTGGTTGTCTTTGTTCTATAACTCATGATATCCAATAATGTTTGGAAAACAGGAGTAGTGCGTGGAAGTGGAACAATCCAACTCCCTAAATTGCAAACTCTAGACCCAGTGTTAGAAGAACCCAATCCACTTACACTTCCAAACATTGAAACACAGTGGAAGCTGCACTTGCACCTATTCGTTGGTTTTGTCTTAGAAGTGTTTCTCTCAAAACCTCAAGAGGAACATTTGGTTATATGGAAGCATCACACCTAGCTTTGTGGGGAAGGTGCTGTCTGAGGAAATTAATGCCTCCCCCTAGGAACTCCATACCACAATATTTGCAAATACTTTCCTTTTCTTTGCACCTAGCATGTTATGCACCCAAGGAAGGTCTTTCCTTTGTGGTTTAGATAATACTAAGAATTGAAAACTCTACACCATGAAGAGAAAAGGACTAATAAAAAATACAAACAACAAAGCTAAAACAATACAACAAAAACTTAAGAAGTAAATAAAAAAGATAAAACCAAGAATGGAAGGGGGAAAAAATAACACTAAGGTTTTTATCTAAGTTACTGATTCGTTTTTGGATTCGGGTACGGGTACGAGAATCTGGTACGGGATTCGGCAAAAAAATTTTTTGGGGTTGGGTACGGCTTGGATACGGCTTGGATACGGCAATACAAAAAACATATAAAAATCAGAAATATATACATATTTGCAGCAGTAATTAAGTTCAGAATACACCACCATATTAATAATAATAGTCTAAGAGACTAAGACTAATAACATAGCAAAAATACATCACCACTTTCATAGTCACTAAGTATTACTCGAATGTCATCATCATGATATAAAATTATAAATTAAAGTTAAAACGTTTACAATCAGCCATTATTGATCATTGATCAATCAGAATCATATGGGTCATCAAACAAACTAGCATCATTAGATGCTACATTTTGTGTAGAACCACAAATAGCATTAGTGGCACTCGCACAAGCACTGCCACTAGCAGTAGCACTCGCATTGACACTACCACTCTCGTAATCAGTAGCTACTTCAGGTTCATAGTCATCATCAATATCAAGTGCTGCTAAGTGACTTGTGGAAGCATCCAAGTCAAGCTGCTTTGGCTCAATATCCCACCTCCTCGTGTCTCCTTCTTTGTAGGAACTTTGCTTGTGTGTAAGGAGGCGCAAGTTTGAATGCACATACACCAAGTCCTCTGCCTTTTTTGAATGCAGCCTATTGCGTTTTATTGAGTGGATGAAGGAGTATGTGCTCCAATTCCTCTCAAAAGAAGATGAACTAGCAACCTATTAAGACCAAATTAAATAGTTAAGAGTTACAAAATTTAACTAAACAAAATTTAAAATTAAAATGACAAATATAAAACTTACTTGGGATAAAACTTTTATTACAATAGGTTGGAGGTGCCATGGAAGTACCACCAACTATGAGCATCCACCCTGCACTTGTTTCGAAGAGCATCCATATTTTGATCAACACTACCAGAGCAAGCAAAAGCCATGAACTCAGCCCTGACTCGATCGCGTTGGTCACGATCATTGAAGATTCTACGAATTGCTGCCTTGTACCCATGAGCCACTTCACCATCCCTATATGGAGCAACTCTTGATGATGTAGCAAGTACCTCAGGACTATAATACTCTGGACTCAATGCAAAAGCGAGAAGATGCAATGGAGTGGTCATTTTGTTCCATCTATCAACCATGATTTCCTGTAGCTCTTTGAAGAATTTTTCTTCAGGATCTTCCTCTTTTGCATTGACGATGACTTTCATCTTCTCAATCATTGAGTCGATACCATCATATACTTCTCCCAAACAAGGTCTATCCATGTCTGTATAACGGATCATGCTCAGTGAAACTAACCAGGTACTCAACACGATCCCACCAACACTCATCTAGGATCCTTTGCCTGACCCTATTTGCCCTTTCACTGCTAGATTGCTTCCATATAGCCCACTTAGGGCTGATTACCATGGCACAGAGTGCCTCACGAACCTTTATAAGCTGTCTCAACACAATTGTGTTGGAGGCAAAACGGGTCTCTGCAACCTGTTTGGAAATCAAAATAAAAATTAAAATGTAATTTAAATTTACAAAATCAAAATTTAAAATTAAAAGAAAACTAAAAATTAAAAAAATATTGAGAATTAACTTACCTTCAACAATTCCAATTTTGAGAATTGTCTAAATATTCCTTGTGTCATATGGTGGTTGATGATAAACATTTGGATGTCTTCGCCCTCAGCATACACCTGTTTGATCCACTCAATTTTGGATCCAATTTTTTGTAGCATTAGATTGACAATATTAATAACAATATTAATCATTATCCTTTCACCATCTCTCTTGGGCGGTTCCACATATATTTATGTCTTTTTAATATTTAATCGCTCCTTTATATTTTAATGATCTTTGCAGATTTAACTCTTAATAATCATTGCTTCCCTTAATAAAGTGAATTGCTGCACTTGTTTGAATTAATTGCTGTTCCTTTACTAATGCTGCCACTCATTAACTAATAACAATATTAATCATTATCCTTTCATCATCTCTCTTGGGCAGTTCCACATATATTTATGTCTTTTTAATATTTAATCGCTCCTTTATATATTAATGATCTTTGCAGATTTAACTCTTAATAATCATTGCTTTTTAAATGGATCGCTACTCCTGCTGTTCTTTATTTATTAATTGCTGCCTTTTTACTGCCCTTTCATTCATTGACAATATTAATCGCTGATCTTTAAGACTTAATACTTAGTGGTGTGATCGGCCTTTTATTGGTCTCTTGATGTCACCCTTTATACTTCATTGAAAGTATATAACATGATGCCTACTTCTCTCTGTCAACCCATAAAAACCTGTATCCACTCCCTGCAATCATTATTTCATATACTCTACTTTATCTTGTTGGTTGTGGCTCTGGCATGATAGATTTCATCCTCTTGGTGTCCTTATCAAATGTATGGAAGAATACATAAGTGGGCAGGAACTATCTCAGATGTGTATGATTATAGTCATGTATATGCAGATTGAATGATTTTCAACAACATTAACATTTATAATTTTATTCCATTGCATCCAAATGATTGTATTGCTGCTTGTCGTTGGTGACTTGATGGCCTTCAATGGCTAACAGTGTCCAAAAAAAGCTTGATGAGCATGGATGCAAAATACTTTGATATCACTGTTGCTCCAGTGTAATCCCCCTCTTCATAAGAGACATGATATATTCAAATCTGCATTGATTTCTGTATTTGACTTTAATTAAATTGTCAGTGAATGTCTTTGGTCAGTCCATATATTTCTCTATAAGGAAGTCGGCTCACACAAACAAGTTTAAATCTTTAATTTAAACTTCATCCTAATCATCCGTATACCAATGATAACAAACTTAGACGATGTATCCCTACTTGACATCAATGACAAAAATTCTAACAATCTCTTATACGCCTTTGACATCAATGACAATATTTCCAACAATCGTGTAATCCATGGTGTCATAAGTGTTACCAAACACAACTGATCCATATTGACAAACTTGATTATATTCATGATTGGCTCAATGAAACTCAAAATATAATGCACAAGTCCACCTATCATCATTCAAGATCAATGCTTTGACCTTTTGGGTTCTTTGGAAACTTGACTTCATATATCCCAAAGATTGTTGATGATCATGGTGCTGAAAATCTCTTGCACTTTCAAAAACATCTCAAGATGATTGTGTGTGATGCAAATCAAATCTTAACAACCTAATATGGCGTTACAAAAAATTAAAAAGAAGGTGATATAATTAAAGTTCTATAGCAAACTTAAATTAAAAAATTAATCATTAAAATTTCTTATACTTACCTTTAACAAATCCAACTTGGAGTAGTTGAAAATGGCTTTGTGACATCGCAATTTGTCATAAACATTTGAATCGTCCCAACCTCAATGTAGATCTCCTTGATCCACTTGATCTATGTGCCAATCTTATTCATCACCAAATTGAGTGAGTAGACCACACATGGTGTACAAAAGATTTGCCAATATCTTGCCTTCACTAATAAACTTCTTGGCTTGTAATTTTAAGTGTTAGTTATGACTTGGACAATGCTTTGAGCACCATCTCTATTGTGTTTGTGAGGATGTCGCCAATGAAGTTTGCATCCTTCACTTGCCCCTCAGTCAATTACCTTAAAAAACATTACCCCTTGACGGCACACTCCAATGACATTAATGAAGGGTATGTTCTTAGAAACCTTCCATCCATAAAAAATGACAGGCACTCCTATTTCGACCCATGAAGTTTCTACTGACGTCACTACAAAAATTCTTTCCTTTGCCAATAAGGTGGAACACACCTTTCTTAGCTAACATCTATATAATTTCCAGGTGTTTGACTAATTGTTAACTATTTTCTACCAAAATAGTGATCTCACAAGGTTGAAAGGATGCCCATCGACATAAATGAAATGTGCAATGTGCTCATCTGTAGTGCCCCTTGTTTCATTTTGAAATGCTCTTTCTAATGGGCCTCTTTTGATGGAAACAAAGGGGCTATTGTTTTTATGGAAAGATGGTGTTGCAATGAAAGGATGTGTTGTAACCACTATTGACGAAGCAAAAGATGGCCTAATTTGAATTAATAGGGATGTGTGTTTTTGGTTTGTAGGTTGCTTTTTAGGTCTTGTTTTGATGTTTTAGGTTTTCGTTAAAAAATGTATTTAAAAAAAAAGACAGTTCTTCTCCTTCGGTGGTAGAAGCACACATAAATTTGACATTGAAGGGAACTTTAGCACTTCATAACAGTTAATTTATCCTGGTGTGTGTATATATATACTTCAAAGAGAATCTTAAATCTCCCTTTTCTTAAACATTAGAGGCTAGTGCAGAAAGTGAGAGAAACCTTAGCATCTATTATATAGTTTCCTGCTACTATGTGCCTGTGATAGTTGAACGTTGGATCAATTTGAGTTTAGATATTTGATTCCTTTTAGAGAATATCATTTCACCTTGGCCAATATGTCTGATAGTTTAAAGTTGGATGCACGCCGGTTTTGATATTTTACTAGTTCTAAAGAATATCAATTCATCTATCCTGCTAATACATTATACACATGTATCTTAGGCTATATCACATTCAAAAGTTGAAAGAAAACAATTCTACGTGAGGATATGTTTTTATGAACTATGAATACATGCAAAAATGGTCTGGGTAAAATTTGGGAAGTATCTAAAAATCTACAGATTTTTCTTTACATTTTCAAGGCAGGTTCTCTAGCAGTGGCATAAATTTTCTAAATTACACACAGAAACATAAGTTATTACAAATTTAAAACACATAATGTGTCTGTTTTACAATATTATGCATGTGTAAGATGCTTATCTAATCATTATGAATGCATGGTAATGATTTGTTTGTTCATAATCTTCGCGTATATTTTTTATTTTATGTGATGCTCATTCAACTCATTGATAATTGTAGGCTTTAAAAAGTGGAGCACTTCCAGTGTTGGATATGTGCAAACAGTGGCTGGCGCAATATATGTAGCGATACCTGCTGGAGGCAAGACAATTATTGTTGTCTTGCAAGTAAAACGTCCATTTTGTATGATATCGATGATTTCTTTATTAGTTTTGACAGCAGGTTGATTGCTTGCCAATTTTTTTTGTGGAAAATGTAAAGGTATAAGAGATACACTTTTATGTTTTCATTTTTCTTCACCGTGTGAGTTCTGCCAAAATTTTGGAAGAAAATGACGTGCCAAATTTTGTCTCAAGCGAATCAGAATTTTCTTCTCGTATTTTGGTTCAATGTTACTTATTATGTATGACTACGAGTAATCCAGCTTATTGAAAAGATTCCACTGATTTTGTTGAGCAATTAGATTTTATGCATACTTTCAATCTTAAGTCACAAGGTTCAAATTCAAGTTCTCGGCAACAATAAATTTGGGATGAAGTTTGGCAAGGGTTAAAAAAAATTGTCATATAATTTCTTATATATATATATACAAAATTTTCAAAATAGTTTAACATTGTTAAATAAATTTGAAATCATTATAAAAAGACGACACATATGAACTAAAATAATATTTAATTTTTTATTAATGTCATATTAAAATATAAAATGCATGTTGAATTTTTTTATAAAATATAGAAAAGAAACCCTAAACTACAAATGAAAGCACAACCTACTTGGGAGTCATGTAGAAATGGAAGTGGAGGGTTGTCACAAGTTGCGACTTAGTGCAACATGTAAGTTGATGCCACTACCAGGCTCAATGAAATCTGTTGCAACTCGCAACAATTCGACTCATCCTATTTTTTTTTGTCATGCATCACACCTTGAGACATTTGTCACACGACTGTGCTTGAACAAACTTTTCAGCATAAATTTAATTCTGAATTTTAACAAATTGTATAACTTTTTTTTTATATAAGATATAGTGAAATCAACATAAAATAAGATACATGCTTTTACATATTAGGATAGAAGTTGTCACCTAGTACTATGTTAGAGTTCCCCTTCCAAATTACATACCCTACTCCCTTTCCCAATTACATAGATCTTCAGTTGTGCCTTAATTACACCAAGATTACAAAAGCTTACTATATATACTTGGATTACATATATTAGATTTGCAAAAAGGGCCAACATTAAGAGTTTATATACTGTTCTATATATTATTCTGGTGTTCCATTTTGCTAGCCTCTGCTACTCATGTTCCTTGTTGCAAATTTCATGCTAATAAGGACTCCTCTTTTTGTTCTGCTACTATTATATACTAGCCCTATTGCATTGTCTCTTTTCCTCATTGTTTTTTCCTTCCCCTCTGAGCTCTTTCTAAAATTCTTTGAGTGCCTTTAGGAAGACCTTCACTCTAGGTTGGCCATCACGCCACATGTGTCCATATCTAGCCTCCTGAATATCAATGTCCACTATCTTTTTTTCTAGGAATTTCCAAAACTTGTCCTTTGAGATCTCAACGGTGATGTGAACTTGCATAGAAACATTGTAGACTATGAGTCTTTTGCAAGACTCAGTAAGCACTCCTTTTCCCATTAAATTTATCTTTATTTTGAGCTTTCCAAATAGCCCATAGGATTTCAGTGGATAAACAAAACTAGAAGATAGAGCAGTCTTTATTCATTTTGTTATCAACATCAAGCATAATTTTTGCAAGGCTAGGTTTTGTTGTCAAATAAAGTTTGCACCCTTGCTAAGCTATCAACTATAGCAACCTATTGACACATGGTAACACTTCGAGGTTGTGGGTGACCTGGGAATGAAGTGGACCTCCAGATTACAGGCTGGTTCCCCTTAAGATATCTTGAGAAAACTTAAAGAATGATAAGGAAAAGAGTAAGAAGGATATACTTGAATTTAAAACCTATCACTAACAGGTGATACACCAAAGATAAAAATATGACAATATTGCAGAAAACTCATAAAATCTCAATAGAGTTAAACAATCTCACAATACAGAAATTTATGTTTATAAAAACGAGTCTATGTAAGGTTTTGACTATTCTAATGCTTAACACAAGGAAAACAAAGATGTTTTCACAAATATAAACGCAATAGAAAGATATCACTAACATAAACCTGCACTATGACAATATTCTTTGCATCCAGTACTGAAGGAATCTGATAAAATAAGGAATCACACAGAATTTTATCATGTAACTCACAACTAGTCACTAAAACAACAAATAAAATCTCTGAAGGAAATGACTTTCTATTGAGAAAATAAGGAGTCTTTGTGTTACAGATCTGTAGTATTCATACAAAAATGAGTTACAAAGTCTAGATAATGCTTTCTTGGGCCGTCTCTCCACTAAGAACTACTTTACAAAAAAGGAAAAAATGCCATATATACCAAAGAGTGTCGGCCCCCGCCCTAGGGTTTGCAAAAATGAGTTGGCGCCTAGACGCGTCGACCCCAGAAGTGCTTTGGAATGAAGTTAATGAGGCATTAAATGCGCATACCCCCTTCATGTCGGTGAAAGATCACTCTTAGGCATGACCTTCAAATCTTTTACAATGATCACATTAATTCCAAGCCTTCGTGTCCAACCTTGAGAGCTCGTCAGAGCCGCTTTGAATGCTCTGCGGCATGGTCATTAATGCCAATCTGCTCTTATCAACCGACATCCTAGCTGCTATTGTGACTCGTGGCTTCTTCTTCTTCGGCTTTCTTCTTGCTTCAGATCTTTCAGCAAGTTGACCCCCTTCGAGAAGCAGCATTAGATTTACCCTGTCAGATTCAAACGTCATTGCTTCACCAAGCCAACCCATGTCACGCACATTCTGTCGATCATTCTTTACAGGGGAGTCAATCACTCAAACTGCCCGTGATTTGCCCTAGCGCCTTCTGATTGGTTGAATTTGTGCCACGTAGATTCCAAGACGGTCAAAGGTCGCTTTCCTAGAATCGCATGTTGGTGAGACATTAACCGTGTCTCCCCAATGCGATTAGACCTCGTAGCAGCGCTCGACAAGACAAACAACAGTTGGCAAGAGATCACAGCGGGTTTGGTGTGTCATACCGACATGCCTATTTCATTCGGCAAGACCTCACGGCGAGCGGCCAGAATTATATCAATATCACAAAAAACCATCGGCAAGAGTTTACAGCGAACGCCAAGAGTCCTATTGATCTCCTTTCTTTCGCTTCAAGCTCCCTTCATTTCAGCAAGACCCTATCGGGTCGGCGAGACCTCATAGCGACCCCCTCAATGTTTCCCGAGCTTGGATCCTTTGGCGGAGTTGGAGTCAGAATGAGGATCAAAATGGGACCGGAGTCAGAATGGGGGCAAAACCAAACAGCTCACGGAACCGGAACCGGAACCAAATCCGGACTTGAAACTTTCATCAAGTTTCAAGTTTGGATTTCGTTCCGATCCTGCTCCCAACAACATACAAGGCACGAAGAAAGAAAGAAAAACACAAGAACAAAGAGGAGGAGACATCCCCCAACCACCGGCAGCGAAAAAAGCAAAGAAAAGAAGAGCGGAACCGAGATTGGAACCAGAACAAAAACAGGAACTGGAACTTTTGGAAAGTTCCAAGTTTGGTTTCAGTTCCGATCTCGAGTCCGATAAGACGAAGAAAAGTGCCTAAGGAAAAGAAAACTTGAGGCACACAAAAACAAAGATCAAAGGACGTCAAAACATAAACGGGATCGGAACGAAAACCGATCTCGAGTGGAACATCGCGGGGGCGGAACTGGAACCTTTGGAAAAGTTCCAAATTCGGTTTCAGTCCCAATCCTCGGTTTGCCAGAACACAACAAAATGGGGAAAAAGGCAAAAAGAGAAACAAAGGGAAAAAACCACCCCATGGTCAAACGCAATGTCAAAGAAGCAAACGAGACACACATAAGGCGGAACCGGAACAAAAACAGAAACTGGAACTTTTGGAAAGTCCCAAGTTCGGATTTCGTCCTGAACCCGCCTCCGACACCAAACGAAGACAACGGAAAAAGGGATGAAAAAAGAAAAAGGGGGGAAACACCCCTCGACCGAAGAACAAAGAAAAAAGACAAGACAAACAAACAGGCCCGACGGAATCGGGACCAAGACGGGATCAGAAACTAGAATTTTAGAAAAGTTCCAAAATTCAGTCTTGGTTTTGGTTCTGCCGCCGACAGAACAAAAAGAAAAAGGGCCCAAGGAAAACAAAACGGAAAGGAGTAAATAAGGTAAAAACATAAGATGAAAACCCACCCAAAACTGAACACCTGCACGCTAGGCTCAACCCTTGTGGGAGCCACATTTAATCCACGTGCCGAATAACATAACCCCTGGAGCTGCACAAGAAGCAAACAAGTTAGAAGGTATGTAACCTTGATGCAAATGTTCCTTCAGTTGGCCTTCATGAACACTCAAAAACATAGGTTACCCTGCCTAATTGAGCCCGTAGGTGAAAATTGGGTAACATTTATGGAGACCTCAGCTGGATGTTTGCCTGCTAAACATGCAGACCAGTAGCCTAGGCCAATCCATTGGGCATGGAGTTATTGGGAAAACTCAGAAACAGACCCAGGGAAACTTTGTTCATGGCTGCAACTTAGTTGAGATCATGGCACAGATCGGGACATTGGAAACTTATTGAAAACAGGAAAAGCTAAAATAAAACTATTTACCGTGCTGGGATAGCACTTAGGGAATGAAAACTGCACCTATTCTTTAGAATTTTAACAACTATGTGCAGATTTAGGTCGATACCTCAGAAGCAACATTTGAGGTGAATCCCATTCACTGGGATTGGTTCCACTACACCATCCAACCTAGATAGTTGGAAAGCATTATGCTGTTTCTCCTTAGTAATGATATACGGCCCAGCCCAAAGTGCATCAAATTTGGAGTGCTTTCCAGGCTTGCTTTTTAATTCATCCCACTTTAGCACTATGCCACCTTCTTGGAACACTCTGGGAGATGCCTTTTTATCGAATGACCTTTTTATTTGAGCCTGATATTGCTCAGTCCTTTTCACTACTTCAGCTCTGAGTTCTTCAAGCTCAATTAATTGAGCTAACCTTGCTGTCATAGTCTCCTCATCAATCATATCAAGTTGGTTTACCAGATCGAGGGCTAGGAGTTCAACTGAAATAGGCAGTCTTGCCTCTTTTCCATACACTAACATGTATGGAGAAAGTCTTGTGGACCTTTTTGACCTAATCCTATCAGCCCACAAGGATGATTTCAGCTTGGTGTGCCAGGCTCTTTGATTGTCTTCCATATTTCTCTTAATGATCCTCAGGAGATTCTTGTTGGTGGACTCAGCCTGCCCATTGCCTTGCGGATAATAATTAGAGAATGTACTCAGATATATACCATTTTTGACAGCCCAGTCAGAAATTTTAACACTCACAAAAGCAAGGGCATTGTCTGACACAATAGAATCTGGGATACCAAATCTGGTAACTAGTTCTTCATAGAAATTCAAGACAATAGATTCATTAGCTTCTTTGAGTGCCAAAACTTCAATCCATTTTGAAAAATAATCAGTGGCTGTGAGTATCCATTTGTGGCCTGCACTTGATGGCGGGTTTATAACTCCAATGAAATCCAAACCCCATTTCATGAAGGGCTGATCCATTTGATTCGGTTGCAGCGGGAGGGCTGCCAGCTTCTCTTTGCCAGCAAAAATAGCACACTCTTTGCACCTTCTTACCCATGCATGGGCATCTTTGAATAAGGTAGGCCAGTAATAGCCTCCTTTCATTATTTTAAAAGCTGTGGCTCTCGGAGAGAAGTGTCCGCCAGCTGACCCTTGATGGAACTCATACAACACTCTATCAACTTGATCAACTTCAATACATTTTAACAGGACACCATGTAAATCTCTTCTAAAAAGCAAACCATTTAAAAGAACATAAGGTATGGATTGCAATCGATAATACCTTCTTCTGGATCTAGTCAGATCATGAGGGCACTCACCAGTCAATAAAAAATGTGTCATTTCGGTAATCCAACCAGTAGGAGCAGGTATAGCAGTTTGTTGTCCATCTTGGAGTGCTAAAACATAACTTTCCTCCTTTACACTGATGCTGCTGTCCTCTGTAAGTTGTTCGCAGAGACCTCTCCCTCTTATTAGTTTGGTAACCTTTATTTCAAGGTCATACTCCATCACCCTAGTGACCCAACCAGCTCTTCTATCACTCAAATCTTTGTTTAATAAAAACTCTTTCACACTTGGATGAGCAACCATCAGTATAATCTTGTTATTGGAAAGCATGTGCCTAAACTTCTTTAAGCTTCTTATGACAGTGAGAACATGCTTTTCTACAAAAGTATACTTGAGCTCGTAATCTTTGAGTCCCTGACTGAAGAATGCCATGGGTTGTTCAGCTCCCTCATCATTTTGTTGCACTAGCATGGCTGAAAGTGAATCAATATTTCCATAGGCATATAAAATAAAATCTTTAGAAAAGTCAAGATTCAGAAGTGTAGGTGCGGTTGCTAATGCCTCTTTTATAAGCTCAAAGATTCTTTCCCCCTCTTTAGTCCTGCTGAAAGGTACATTCTTTCTCAGCATGTGAGTTAGTGGACTTAATAAATCAATAATGTCAGGGATAAACCTCATAACAAAGTTAATCCTACCAATAAAACTCTGCAGACTTTTCTTGTGCATTGGTAAAGGGAGAGTTAAGATAGCACTTACTCTTTCAGGGTCAATAGTAATACCCTGTTTAGATACCACATAACCAAGCAATCTTCCTTCGTGAACAACACACTTTTTGGGGTTAAGTGATATCCCAAATTCCTTGCATTTCTCAAAAATTTGCCTCAAATGACTCAGATGATCCTTAGCCTCCTTAGAAAAAATTGTGATATCATCAAGATAGACTAAGACTATCTTGTACATTAAACCCTGAAAGGCCATATCCATCGCCTTTTGAAGGTTGCCCCAGCACTAGATAAACCAAAGGGCATTTTTCGATAGGCCACAGTTCCCCATTTTGTGGTGAAGGTTGTCTTGTACTGATCCTCTTTTTTCACTAATATCTGGTTGTAACCAAAATAGCCATCTAATAAGGAAAACCTTTCAGACCCTAAAACTACTTGAAGTATCTGCTCCATAGAGGGCAGAGGATGACGGTCTTTTAAGGAGGCCCTATTTAAGTCACGAAAATCTACATAGTCTTATTTCACCATTTTTCTTCCTTACCGGCACTAGGTTTGAAACCCATGATGTATGCTTGATAGGGAAAATAATGCTACTTTCAATCAACTTATCTAGCTCCTTTTTCATCAAAGGTTCTAACTTAGGATTCAAGGGCCTCTGCTTTTGCCTAATAGGTTTGACATTAAGCTCAAGCTGAATGGTATGTTGAACAAGCTGGGGATTAAATCCCTTTAAATCAGTATATTGCCAGGCAAAGATATCATTAAATTCTTGACAAAGCTGAATAAAAACATGCTTCTCTTCGACTGTACATACCTTGCCTAACTTAAAAAGCTTTTCTTTGAAAACTTCAACTTCTTCATAGTAATCTTGCTGAACTTGAATACTCCCCTTGGGCTTTCTAGCTTCATCATCAGTATTAAAAATAGATTCTAAAGCGACCAGGCCTTTGGGCAACTTCTTGTTTTTTAACTAGATAATTTGGTCACTGTACTGGTGCTATAGCTTTTCCTGATTGGTATGTGAGAACTCAGCTTCTTCTCTTAAAAAGCTAACAATCTGTTGGTCACTATCAAAGACTTGCTAGTGCATATTATTATCAAGCACAACAGGCCTAACTACAATCTTGATATGTTAATTAGTTTTATCATTGCAAATATCCTTTGGAATATCATGTTCAACTCCTACAGTAGCTAATCTATCAGCATGTTTATTCTAAGTTCTAGGAATATAAATCAGATTAAATACATCAAATCCCTCCAAGAGGTCCCACACTCTATTCCTATAAGACCTGAGTGCATCATTTTTCGCAACATTAAGCTTTCTCACCTGATTGGCAACCAACTCACTGTCACCATAAACTTTTAGACTGTTGATACCTCTCTGTCTTGCCCACTCCAAACCTTGGATTAGAGCTTCATATTCAGCAGAATTACTAGAATAGCTAAAACATAATTTGAAAGCTTGATAGTACTTCTGACCTTTTGGTGATACCAGCGGACATCCACCACCAGTACCTACTCTACTCCTTGAGCCATCAAAATACAGCTCCCACACATCATTTTCATGCTGATCATTGTGTTGTTCTTTTTCCTTTTCAATATTAGGCAAAAAAGAATTAGTCTCATGCAATATATAAACACCCATGTCAACCTCCTCCAATCGCTTACCTGTACTAACTTCATGAGTTTGAGACGCCCACTCTTTAGGAAGAATATCTGATGTTCCTTCTGTTTGAATTTCGGCCTCTCGAGCAGGAGGTTGTTCCACTTGTACATTTGTAAACAAGTTGGCATTAATAGGAGATGGATTGTAAAGCTCAATATGAACTTTGGCTATGGGTTCTGATTTAATAGTGGCTCTAGTGCCATATCTAGTTCTGAACAACATGTGAGACCAATCAGAGGATAGGTAACCACCTATCTTGGTCGTAAAATCCCTAGATAAACAAAGGGCAAAGTGCAGGGGCAGCTCAATAATGTATATATTCTGTGGTATTGTAACATTTGGACATGCATATAGAGTTAAGCTCAAATTTTTAATGACCCCTACTGTGTTAACAACAATACCATCCAATTGTACTACCCCCTTTTCTAGTGGCTCATATTCAATTCCCAACTTATCGACGATTTGTTTGGGCATAACTGAGCTGCTAGCCCCTGATTCAATCATACAATTATGAACCAGATGATCTCCTATGATCAATGACAAATAAAAAGGAGGCGGCTTGGCCTTAGTAGCTTGTTGTTCATTATTACCAACCGTAGTGTTCACCAATGCAACCTTCTCCTTTTCTACACTAGGCTCATCTTAGACACTTAAACTTGATAAAGCAGATTGAAGCAAGTCCTTTTGACCCAGAATACTCAGAGAATCCCATATTGACATGGGTACATTAATTTTCTTCATATGCTTCAATATATTGAAAGATGTAGCAGGTTTAACTTTAGCTTTGGGAGGAATAACATCACCTTTAATTGAAGGTGCTTGGGCTGATAAATCCGACTGTTGCTTGCCTACCAAAGGTTGGCCCCTTGGTAGCATTCGGATCTGGTCAGCTTTTGATGAGCCAGGAGCATTCTGATGCTGGTTCAGCCCTTGTTTTGATTGATTTTGAACTGTATTAGGTTGATTTCCCTCATCTATTGCCCTCTTCTTACTGCGTGTATTGTCTACAATTGAAGAATCAGCGTGGACCACTCCACAAAATTCTTCCCCTTGCCAGTTTAGGAATGTAGACTTATGTGTCTGATGCTCTTGCTGTTGTACTTCAGTTGCTACAGGCACACTAGACTGTATTGCTGAACTGTTCTGAACCATCAAGGCTTGGTTAAGCAACCCATTTACATAGGTACTCTGATTATGGGGTTGACTACATGGATAGCACCACTCATAATCTTGAACTAAGTTGTTCTGGACAGGTGCAAGCTCTTTGGAAGTGTTTGCAGTGTTGGAGTCATAAGCTTGATGTGGCCTTGAGTTAGGAGAAAACTTTTGGCCTTGATTATAAGGTTGATAAGGTGGTCTATTGGTCTGATTTTGTTTGTAATTAGACTAGAATGAGGGCTGATACGGCTTAAAACCTTGATTTTGTTGTTTTCTTAGATTAACCATCTCATTGCCAAAGGTCATTAGAAGGCCTTTAATCTCTTGCAGTTCGTTAGACTGAACTGGAAATGCATTTAATTGGCCATTAGGTTGGGTATCAGGTGCTGGCAATGCTGGTGCACTTGGAATAACAACCAAAGGAGGTAACTGCATAGGGGTTGGGGGCTGAAAAGCAGGAAATATTGGCATAGGTGGTCTTGGGTCAATTTTACCAGCCTGCATGAGGTTGTTTTCAGCTCTAACAGCTACACTATATGCTGCAGGAAGTGTATCACCTCCCATCGATCGAATCATTACAAAAATATCATTGTTTAAAGCTCTTAAATAGTATAAAAATGCATGATTAGCAGTAGGTCTTACTGTTTGTGGGATTCTATCCCACGTCCTCTGGAAACGATGGTTGAAATCTGACATAACTTCATGTGGAGCTCTTTTGATTGTAGACATTTTCTCCACCAATGACAAGTGATCTGATTTATTTTCAAAAAACCTTCACAACTAGCTGCCTAACTCATCCCATGTTGCTATGGAGTTGACAGGTAGGCCTCTGAACCATTGTAAGGCCTTTTCTTTAAAGGACGTTGCCAACAATTTGAGTGCAACATTTTCTTCAATCACATGGTGAATAACACATAGGTTGACAACATCCTTTATATGCTCTGATGGGGTGGTATGATCCTCGCCATGAAAATATGGCAAACTTTTTAAGGCAACGACAGGAATTTCATCATGCCGAGTCAGATTCAATGGGTTGCCTTGGTTAAAAGCAACAAATGGCTGATTTCTCACTGTTGGAATCATTGTCACTGGGATATTCTTAGTAATAACAACAGGAACAACAGTATGGCCTCTCACAGAAGGGTTCGACTTGGATCTTTTGAAATAAACAACTGTCTTTTGAACCTTATGGATTTCTCTCCCCCTTTTTCTAGGCGGGGACAATTGCAAATACTCAAAAATAGACAAATTACTCCTAGTCTGCACTCTTCTCATGAGCAATAATGCACTAGAACTGCTAAATCTGAGCTCAGAGTCGCCAAGTATGTTAACATTTGTCTCTTAAAGACTGCAATTTGTGCTGCACATACCAAACAGCAGTATGATAATTTTGGTTTAAGAATGAAACACAGTTCTTAGTCCCACTAGGCGTGCCAAAAACTGTTGTCAAATAAAGTTTTCACCCTTGCTAAGCTATCAACTATAGCAACTTATTGACACATGGGGACACTTTGAGGTTGAGGGTGACCTGGGAATGAAGTGGCCCTCCAGATTACGGGCTGGTTCCCCTTAAAATATCTTGAGAAAACTTAAAGAATGATAAGGAAAAGAGTAAGAAGGATATACTTGAATTTAAAACCTATCACTAACAGGTGATACACCAAAGATAAAAATATGACAATACTACAGAAAACTCACAGAAAATCTCAATAGAGCTAAACAATCTCACAATACAGAGATTTATGTTTATAAAAACGAGTCTATGTAAGGTTTTGACTGTTCTAATGCTTAACACAAGGAAAACAAAGATGTTTTCACAGATATAAATGTAATAGAAAGAGATCACTAACATAAACCTACACTATGACATAATATTCTTTGCATCCAGTACTGAAGGAATCTGATAAAATAAAGAATCACACAGAATTTTATCATATAACTCACAACCAGTCACTAAAACAACAAAGAAAATCTATGAAGGAAATGACTTTCTATTGAGAAAATAAGGAGTCTCTGTGTTACAGATCTGTAGTATTCATACAAAAATGAGCTACAAAGTCTAGATAATGCTTTCTTGGGCCGTCTCTCCACTAAGAATTGCTTTACAAAAAAGGAAAAAATGCCATATATACCAAAGAGTATCGGCCCCCGCCCTAGGGTTTGCAAAAATGAGTTGGCGCTTGGACACGTCGACCCCATAAGTAATTTGGAATGAAGTTAATGAGGCATTAAATGTGCATACCCCCTTCATGTCGATGAAAGATCACTCCTAGGCATGGCCTTTAGATCTTTTACAATGATCGCATTAACTCCAAGATTTCATGTCCAACCTTGAGAGCTCATCAAAGCCGCTTTGAATGCTCTGCAGCATGGTCATTAATGCCAATCCGCTCTTATTAGCTGACATCCCAGCTACTATTGTGACTCACAGATTCTTCTTCTTTGGCTTTCTTCTTGCTCTAGATCTTTCAGCAAGTTGACCCCCCTCGAGAAGCAGCATCAGATTTACCCTGTTAGATTCAAACGTCATTGCTTCACCAAGCCGACCCATGTCGCGCACATTCTGTCGATCATTCTTTACAGGGGAGTCAATTAGTCACACTGCCCGTGATTTTCCCTAGCGCCTTCTGATTGGTTGAATTTGTGCCACGTAGATTCCAAGACGGTCAAAGGTTGCTTTCCTAGAATCGCATGTCAGTGAGACACTAACCGCGTCTCCCTGATGCGATTAGACCTCGTAGCAGCGCTCGACAAGACAAACAACGGTCGGCAAGAGATCACATCGGGTTTGGTGTGTCATACCAACATGCCTATTTCATTCGGAAAGACATATGACGGTCGACAAGACCTCATGGCGAGCGGCCAGAGTTATATTGATATCACAAAAAACCATCGGCAAGACTCTCTTAATAAGTAGGAGGTATTTTTCCACAGTGTGTCAAATTATGATATTGCTATTAGGATTCAACCGTGTAGTTTCGAGTCAAACTCATTGACCCATGTTTCATGAGTAGTGGTTCAACAAGAACCCATCTCTCATGTTGCTCCAGATCAGTCATAGCACTCATTGCATCTGGTAGTGCTCCGCGAGAGGGTAAACCGGTCGTCTCAGGGGTCACCATCCCGATCTTTGCTCGGCTCAAGCCTTAGCGATTTTCGAGTTAAAGCCCGGCAGTTATTACCATTGCAAAACCCATTAGAGTGTTGTGCCTTATGAACCATTCATAATAGAGCCCCTTTAGCTCAATAATTATTAAGTAGGAGGTATTTTTTCCACAATGTGTCAGTTATGATGTACTGCCGAGTTCGGCCGTGGCGGTTTAGAGGTTTTGGAGTAGGTGGCAACAGCTCAGGAGGCGGCGCTGGGCTGGTTAGCGCGCGCGAGCTGGAGTGTGGATGGTGACCTCGGGCGGACGATGCTCACTGCCGTGACATCTGGGCTGCAATGAGTGCTGGCAATGAACCGTTGAATATCATGGAGATGGTTCTTGATGAACCACTGCTCATGAGGCATGGAGTCAGCAATTTATTTCAAAACTACGGTTGAATCTAATAACAATGTCATAATTGACTTCTTGATGACGGAAAAATATATCCTATCAATTGATGTTCAAAGGGGCTCGTGAATGGTTCTGGGCACAACACTTGCTGAAGGTTTTGCAAATGGGGTAACAACTTAAGCGGGCTTAACCTTGGAGAAAACTCCCTGGTTAAGCGCGCTTGAGCTGGAGCAGTATTGGGATGGGTGACCTCCCGGGACGGACCAGTGCTTCACCTCTGTGAGCATCACCTAGATGCAATGAGTGCTATGTGGACCATTCGATATCATGAGAGATGGGTTCTTGTTGAACCGCTACTCATGAAACATGGGTCAATGAGTTTGACTCGAAACTACACGGTTGAATCCTGATAGCATTATCATAAGACTCTCTTAGTCGGCAAGAGTTTACAACGAATGCCAAGAGTCCTACCGATCTCCTTTCTTTCGCTCCGAGCTCCCTTCATTTCAACAAGACCCTATTGGGTTGGCGAGACCCCATAGCGACCCCCTCAATGTTTCTCGAGCTTGGATCCTTTGGCGGAGTCAGAGTCAGAATGAAGATCAAAACGGGACCGGAGTCAGAATGGGGGCAAAACCAAACAACTCGCGAAACCGGAACCGGAACCAAATCCAGACTTGAAACTTTCATCAAGTTTCAAGTCCGGATTTCGTTTTGATCCTGCTCCTGGCAACATAGAAGGCACGAAGGAAGAAAGAAAAACACAAGGAAGAACAAAGAGGAGGAGACATCCGCCGACCACTGGCAATGAAAAAAGAAAAGAAAAGAAGAGCGGAACCAGGATCGGAACTGGAACAGAAACAGGAACTGGAACTTTTGGAAAGTTCCAGTTCGGTTTCAGTTCTAATCCCGAGGTCGGCAAGACGAAGAAAAGTGCCTAAGAAAAAGAAAACCTGAGGCACACAAAAACAAGGACCAAAGGACGTCAAAACATAAACGGGATCAGAACGAAAACCGATCCTGGGCGGAACACCACGGGGGCAGAACCAGAACCTTTGGAAAAGTTCCAAGTTCAGTTTTAGTCCCGATCCTGGGTCTGCCAGAACACAACAAAAATGAGGAAAAAGGAAAGAAGAGAGAAACAAAGGGAAAAAACCACCCCATGGTCAAACGCAAGGTCAAAGAAGCAAACGAGATGCACACAAGGCAGAACCTGAACCGGAACCAAAACAAAAACGGAAACTGGAACTTTTGGAAAGTTCCAAGTTTGGATTTCGTCCCGGACCCGCCTCTGACACCAAACGAAGACGATGGAAAAAGGGACAAAAAAAGGAAGAAGAAGAAGGGGGGAAACACCCCTCGACCGAAGAACAAAGAAAAAAGACAAGACAAACAAACAAGCCCTGCGGAACCGGGATCGGGAGGGGACCAGAAACTGGTATTTTTAGAAAAGTTCCAGAATTCAGTTTTGGTTCCGGTTCCGGCCCCGACAGAACAAAAAGAAAAAGGTCCCATGGAAAACAAAATGGAAAGGGGGAAAACAAGGTAAAAACATAAGATGAAAACCCACCCAAAACTGAACACCTGCACGCTGGGCTCAACCCTTGTGGGAGCCACATTTAATCCATGTGCCAAATTAACGTAACCCCTGGAGTTGCACAAGAAGCAAACAAGTTAGAAGGTATGTAACCTTGATGCAAATGTTCCTTTAGTTGGCCTTCATGAACACTCGAAAACATAGGTTACCCTGCTTGATTGAGCCCATAGGTGAAAAGTGGGTAATAGGTTCATTATCAGATCTCCATATATTCATATCATTACAAAAGAGCTTCCACATTTCTTTAGCATATTGATTTTTACAGATTTTGATACCTTGCATAGAATACATATGTCAATGTCATTATGTTCAATTTTGTAAGGAAGTCTCTGGAGTATTAACATCCATCTAAAGCAAGATTTTTTAGGTTCTAGTTTTTTTTTTCCATTTCTTTTTCAAAATTCTTTTGCCATTGTTTACTGTTTAGATTAACACCCCACACTCAATTGACATGCTCAGTGATGTTAGTTTGCTCTGTTAGGGTGTAGTAGATTGTTTTAGCATTAACTTTTTGGAGTGAAATGTCATTCTTCAATTGGTATTCAAGGTATTCCTGGCTATAAGTCGAATCCTCCATTAGGAATTGTATGTTTTTACAAGTCTCTTTTAACACTGTGTAAGTTCTCCAATTGCTTGGAGGGAGGTTAAACTCTCCACTTGTCATTCCAACCTTTCAAGTAGCCATCCATAAGGATGTCATTGAAGTATTTGATTCCTTTCTGAGCCCAAGCTTTAGTTGAGCAGCCTTGAATTAAGGCTAGGGGCCTATCTTTATGTTCCAAATTCCACCAGATAGACCTGTGTCCCATAATTGTTCTATTCCCATCCTTGATGAAGTGGCAATTGGTCATGTTTTTTTAACAACCTCCCAAGCCTTCTAGATTGTTTTGGAGCCTACAAGGGATATAGGACGAGCACTACTAAGAATATCACACAACAGGAGAAGTTTCCATGCTTTACCTTGTTTCAGAACTAAATTCATTATATTCTATCTTATGAGGACCTTACATATTCTATCTTATGAGGACCTTACAGGGTTCTTCCCCTTCCAAGGAACCTATTATCCATTTGGAGGCCAAGGCAATTCCTTCTAGCCTCAAATCCTTAAGGTCTAAACCTCCCCTCAATTTGGCTATGGAGTACCAATCCCATTTTACATAATGCATTATCCTTTTTCCTTTTCCATTAGACCATAAGAACTTCCTTTTTTTTCTTTTTCTTTTCTTTTCTTTTCTGAATATCATTAATTTGATAGCAACTAAAGAACTAGACTGAAGCAAAATAAATGGTATAGGAAGAGAATCTTTTGGCAGATTTGTAATCTTCCAGCCATGGACAGGTATTGTTTGTTGCATTTATTTATTTTCTTTTCAATTTTCTCCTTAATCTAGTTCCATAGCTCTTCCAGATTGAGTTCTATGGAAAATGGGATGTCAAGGTATCTTACAAGCTTTTGGGGCCCTCCCCATTGTAGGTTGAATTTATTTAACTATTCTGGGGGGTATCCACCCATCCAAGCATGCATGATTTGGCAAGTGCAATCTTTGCACCCGAAGCTTGACATAAGGTATTGAGTTTTTCCATAAGGTTATTCATGTTTTCTTCTTCTAACTTAATGAATAAGGATGTGTTATTAGCAAATTGTGTATTGATCAATGCATTATTGTTTGGGAGAGTGTGATGCCTTTAACCACTAGAGAGGACCAACTATCTCTTAACATGTAGTGTAGTGCATTAGAGGCTATAACAAACAGTGTCAAGGCCAAGGGGCATCCCTGCCTTATGGACCTCTCTAAGGTGAATTCCTCAGTGATAGTTCCATTCACATAAACTTGTGCCACTGCATCATTGAATAGTGTTTTGACCATTCCATAGCAGGATCTAGGAAAACCAAAGGCTTACATAACAATTAATACAAATGACCATTCAATTATGTCATAAGCTTTTTCAAAATCTAATAGGAGCATTGCAACCCCTTGCCCAGTTTACCTAGCACATTCCATAGCCTCCCAATTGGTAATAAGATTCTCTAAGATATACCTGCCCTTTATGAAGCCAGTTTGGGAGCTATTTATAAAGGAAGGTAGAATTTATGTCAGTCTACTTGCTAGAATTTTTTCCAAAACTTTATAGGAGACATTAAGGAGGGTAATTGGTCTCCAGTTCTTGACAAGAGTCTGATCCCGTCCTTGGGGAGCAGTTTCATGATTCCCTTGTTAATGTTTTTGTCCAGTGATCCTCTTTCCAAAGCCTCATTGTAGGTCGTGTATAAATCTTCACACACCTAGTCAATGAATGTCTTATAGAACTCGACAAGAAGCCCATCAACCCCAGGTGTTTTATCATTTTTGAGGGATAGGATGGCCTGTTTAATTTCCTCTTTTGAAATGCACTTGTCGAGGTCAATAGCTTCTGCCTCCTTTTTTTTCATTGGAAAAGATGTTTTATGAGATCCATAGCTCTATAGCTGCACTCTTTGTCCCCATAAGAGGTGAATAGGCCCTTGTAAAAATGGAAGAACTGCTTTCTTATGTCCTCTTGATTTATCAAGTTTACCCCATTAGCCCAAATTTGATCAATATGCCCCCTTACCTATCTTTCTTTGGTAAACCTAAAGAAGAAATTGGATCCCTTGTCCCCATTTTCCAACTAGTTCATCTTTGACCTGACCCTTAACCCTTTCACCTTGATTGCCTGCAACCTTCTCAAATCATTCTTGGCCTTGCATAAATTGTTGGCCAGGCATTCATCATTTGGATTCTCCTAAAGGTTAGACCTAGCTTCAAGTAATTTTTCTTGTAGAAGGCTTTCCTCCTACCTCCTATCCATTTTTTTCTTCCTTCCTATTGTCTAAAAGAGTGTTTCCATCCTCTCACATTCAAATCCAACCTATCAATGGCACTCAAACCTTTGTGCATCCATTTTTTAATTGCCCTTAGAGACTCTATGGCATTCTTGCAATCACCATCTTTAAGCAGTTTGGTATTAAGATTGAAACCTTCACCAAAACCTTTTACTTTTGCTTTGCCAAGCTTGAGACTAAATTTCACCCTAATAGGGTGGTGATCAAAGAGGGTGTATGGGATTACCTCCACTTTACACCCATCTCTCACAGGCACAACTGAGAAGAAGTCTTTATTCATGTAGAATCTTTCCAACTTGCTGTAAATCCTCCTCCCCCCCTTTTGCCATTGAACCAAGTGAACCAGATGCCAAAACACTCCATTTTTTTCCCTTTAATGGGGCCTTCTAATTTCAGTTTAGCCTTCATCCTTTGCTTAAAAAATCTTTCATTACCCTTCTAGTCTAGGGTCATACCTCTCCACTCATCTTCACTCTTCTCAACTAAACTGAAATCTCACCCAAAAATCCAGGGGATGTCTTGTAGGTTACAAAGCCAATTCCATAATATAATTTTGTCTTTGTACTCATTTGGGGCATAGATAGAACAAATACCAAAGTTGGATTCCCCCTTCTTGAGGACGATCCAAACAACCCTATTACAAGGGGATATTGGACTCAACCAGAGACTGCCCCCATTCCTTGGCCAACAAGATGGTGGCACCTCCTTTCCCCTTTTCATGTCTAGTGACAAAATGTGAGCCCCCCCGGCCCCATATGAGTTTGAGATTTGTTTCCAAGGAAAACCCAACTTTCAGCTCTTGGAGGAGGATTACATCTTTTTCCTACCTTGGGTCAAGAATCTCCTTACCACATGCTTCCTGTCTAGGGATTCCAACCCTCTCACATTCCACAAGTAGTTGATTTCCATCAAATCTAATTTTGGGGAGGGGTTTCTTTTCCACTTTTAAAGTTATCAAAACATTTGGGGAGTTTCTTTCTAATTTTTCCCTTTTAGCAGTGGGTACTAGGATAATTCCACTATTCTTCTTCCTCTTTTCTTTCACCAAATGGAGACTACCACTGGCCAAGGCTCCTTTAGACTCCATTCCTTTCTTCTTCCTATACCTCCTAGTTTTCCTCATTGTTATTTCCATGGGGGCCTCCTCTCCTTCTGTGGTATCCTTAGTAGAGAGTCCCCCTACATCCTTTGCAGATTCAACCCTTGAATGTGATATCAACCCATCTAAAGTTGCCACTTCATCAAGCATGTGGATAGCCACTACTTCTTGCTTTGGGCTAGAGTAATCATTTATTCCTTGTTTAGGAAGAGATTCATGTATCATGATTTCACCAACTATTTCATTTCCTTTCATTGTATAAACAATGGAAGAGGGACCAAGTGCCATTTGCACCCCTCCACTTGTAGCTTGGTTGTCCAATTCACAATTGGCTAGACCCACTATCAATTCACTCTCACCAAGAAGAGTGTTGGGGCAGATGCTCTACCCTTCAAAGTCACTTACTATCCTTCTAACTTGTGAACGTATTTCTGCTTCACAATTGTTTAATTTTGTTTTATCATTTTCTTGGTTCAGTTCTTTTATGTCGGTCATCTTTCCTTTTCAGAGTGGTTTAATATTAGGGGTGTTTGTATCGCCCTAATTTTTTTGGTTACATCTTCCTTCTGTTTCTTTTTTATTCATATTTTGTAATTTTTATCATTGCCAATTGTTGTGTATTTTTTCTCATTGTTTAACCAATCTTCTTTCGGGGGCACACCAATGTTGTCCCTTTCCTCATTATTGTTCTCTGGAAACGTATCCTCGTTAATTAGGGCCTTATATGGTATTGATTTTCACAATATATTCATTAGGGTTTGCAATTGCTTAGTGTTCCTTATTGTAACATCATTATGTTTCTTTAGTAGATTTGTATTAGCCAACTCCAGGCTTATCTTATTGAAGTTTAAGTCCTTGACAATTCCATTGTCTAAGGGAACGCGATTTGAATTCTCACTAGGTGAGGAGGAGGGATTATTCACATTCTCCAAATTCCCTTTCTCTACTTTATCCTTTCCGCCATTGACAGAGGAAGAAGTTACATTTTTCCCCCTCAGAGTGTTGCCATTATTTTTCCTTCTAATTAGTGGGCAATTTCTTCTAATATGCCCTTATTTATGAAAAAGATAGCAAGCGTTTAAACCACCTAGGGTTTCGAGGGCACAGGTAAACATGCCATTTTTAATTTTGATTTCTAATTCATCAGGGATATCAATTCTCAGATAGATTGACACCAAAGCCTTCACATCTAAATGGGCAGAGCGGTTTTGGTGTCGTCAACCATAATTATGCTCCCATAAGGCTCCCAAAGGAGTGGGATGAAATTCCAGAGCCATCTTAGTATCCAAGAGAACAAGTTTGATAATTGATTGTCAAAGGTGTATCATTAAATTTTGAATACAAATTTATGGCACTTGGAAAGTGCAACTTTAATGTACAACTCATTAGGTTGTGATGTATATATGCAAATACAATTGGAATGATGCATATAAATTAAAATGGCTCAACTAACCGTCTTAGGAATGTTGTAACCATTCCAAACAGTTGGAAATAAATCTTTATTGTCCTATACACCAATTATTTGGATTTTGGACCACTTTAGGGAGTTATACAATAAAAAAAATAGATGGGTAGATAGAAAAATAAACACATGGAAAGATAAAGAGGGCATCATATATACTATATATAAGCATTTATACTTATCGATGTAGAGTGAGTTCCTTAAAATTCTCGTCTTGATTCTTGTTGGAGGGGGCAAATAAATACTTGTCTAGGCTCTAGTGGTTGCAACAATGTTTTGAGGGGGGCAATTCTTATTTGAATGGTAGGAAAATAGTTAATAGAACAAGTCATGTCAAAATAATATTGAATCATTAATATATAACATGCTACATAAAAGGAGACTTTGAGAATGACTTTAAATCAAATTGATATGGAATATGCAATACCAAAATAATATCAAATCATTGCATGATACATATGTGCCTCCATAATTGATGACTTCAAAATTTACTAGAACATTCATCTTGGGTTCAAAATCAGTTAGATTGGCTAGTAGACTTGTGATGATAGGTTATTTAATTATCATTTTTCATTAGAGGGTGAAGGTGAGATTTTTAAAGAGGATTTTCAAATTTTTTATAAGTTAAGTTGAAAATATCACTTACAATTACTTATCAAGCCTACAATATAGATGCCAATATATTTGTAGTTATTAAATTATTATTTGATTTGTATTTTCTATTATAAAAATAAAATTAGCATAATCATGTTAATTCTTATTTAGTTTGTTGTTAACTTTGATGAAAATTTTATAATATAATAATGTATTAATAAGTAGCATGAATGGTAGAAGTGCCTAACTTTGTGGCAATGAAAACAAACTTAAAAAGAGGACTCATAATGGATTTTATTCTCTAGACACCCAACTTAGAGTGTAATTTAATAGTGATTGAAAACACCTTATGAATACCACATAAACACAAAAATTTTCAAAAACCATATGTTTCATAATTCCATTACATTATCAAAATTTGAAAATAAACCAAGAGAATTGGAAATACCTTGTATAATTTCTTCATCCCAATATTCCGAAGGAAGCCTTAGGAGCCTAACCCAAATAGGTACCTTGTTAAAAATTTTCATAACATCAAAACTAGTAGACCATCTTTTAAAAGAAAGATTAGTTTTTCCAAGGAACCAAGGACCTCCTTGCAATATTTTCATATAAACCTTAAGGGTTTGGAAGGAACATGAATAATTCAATTAGCATGGCCATCACTCAAAACTAACCAAAAACATGTCATATTTTAATAGCTTGGCTATGGATAACATCAATGTTTCAATGAGAGATTGATAACCTCCTAATGAGGAAATTCCTCATACAATTAAAGGCTTTTTCCACCATATAATCATGAATCCTCAATGAAGCACAAGTAATCTCCAAGGAGAGACGCACATCTCCCTAGCAAGGATCATACAAAAGCATGTTGGAACCAAACCACACTTGTTTAATTGAAGGAATTGCTACCTACATATCAATCACAAGGAAATCATCACACTCCTCCAAGGCCATGAGCTTGAGCCACCTTAGCAAAGGTGAAATCCACACCAAAATGGTTTCACAAAATCTCCACACAATGGAGGAACAAACACCCTCGATGTAGCCCTATTAGGGATCTTACCATGCATAAACATATCCTCAAGGTTCACCCATGCATAAACTCATCTCTAGTTGAAACTTTGATCATAATTGCATGGGAAAGGAAACCCTTACATAGGAAAAAGTTGTGACAACCATTCGAAACACAAATGGATTCCACCTCAAAGTTATGCCTAATAGCCACAAGAGAGGCAAGTCAGTCACCCAAAAATTAGGCCTCAAGTGGGGCCTCCTCAAAGTTGTAAGACTCAATTTTTTAAATACTTCTCTATTGCATCATCAACCTTCATTATCTCACATCAAGAAGATCTAGAACCTTGAACCACAATCCACTCTACCAGTTGGCTAGATTTCTTGGTGGAATAGATCCATTTGACATACATCTCACTTCCTCTACATCTATAGTTGATAATTGACAATTTTTCAGTGTTGTGTATACAACAGTCACCACCTTGGATCTCTATAAGGCCATGAAAATTCTTGAAGTTGATCCATTTCTCCTACTTTGCAGGTTAGGGTGGAAGATTTGAGAAACTAGAAACAAGTTGTAGATAACCATGTTGCCAAAGACTCAAAATAAGGCCAAAATTCACATTCTTAAAGTGGAAAGAAGCTTCCAATGAGGTTTTTCAAGCTCTTAGATCTTGACACACCTCTCATGGCATCAAGCAGATCAAGGACGATCAATTTGTTCTCAAGGAGTTTCCAAATAATCTCCATGCCTTTGTTGACCACTATGAGAAAGTTTTCACAACCTAGGCTAACTCTCCTAAACAAGATTTTTCCCTTAAGGAATGCCTTTAAGTTTTTCTTTGATATCTTTCCTCCTCACAACAAGCCTTTTGCAATCATTTTTTCTCCATTTATGATATTAAGGAGGTTATTCACACCATGGAAAATGACAAGGCTCATGGATGTGATGGTTTTCATTTTGAATTTTACAAGGTTCTCTAGGAATGTGTGGTTGAGGACCTTCATTAAAAAATTGGAAGCTTTCCATTCTAAGTCCTTGGGGAAAGTTATGAATAAAGGAAGCATTAAGTTCATACCTAAGTCTAGATATCCAAAGGACATATTCCACTAGAGGCCTAGATTATTTTGCTTAATGCGCCTTAAAAAATCATTACCAAAGCTTTGGCTTTGAAGGTATTTCATCTTCTTCTATAGATTGTGTGGTTTAAACAAACTAGTTTCATAAAATATAGGCACATTATGGATAGTAATATTGTGGTTTGAGAAGGCATGGAATGGGGTCAATGCTCTTAGTAGAAGGATCTTTTCCTAAAAAATGATTTTTCCAAGGCTTATGATCGTATTCAATTGTCTTTCATTCTGGTCATGCTTCAAGCTGTGGGATTGGGACCCACTTTCTTCAAGTTGTGGGATTGGGACTCGCTTTCTCCAATCTGTCAATATTCTCTTTGTTGATGCCTACACTTGCATTACCATCAATGGCCATCAATCCAATACATTTGGGCTCTTTCATTCGGTTTGACAAGGTTATCTCTTGGCTTCAACCCTCCATGTTCTTGTGTTGAAGGATTTGACTACCTTTTGGCCCACTCTATGTCTCAAGGAGAGATTAGAGGTATGTCCTTGCATGATTCATCAACTTATCTCATTAATGTCCAATTTGCACATGACTCATTCCTCTCTCATTGAAGAGAAAAATATCATACAAGCCCTCAATTGCTTGTTATAGAAAATCCTATTTACCCAATCCCCCTTGGCTTAATTCCTTTGGATGAAGTGGATTGGTCATGTAGGCTTCGCATATGTCCTTATGGCGAGTGATTCTCTCCATAATTTAGAAAAGCTTGTGTATTGGATCACAAATCCCCTTTCTCTTGTAGGAAAGCTTCAAGTCTACTCCAAGATTCTTGTAGCTACCCATGTGTACTAATCTTGTTGGGATTCTTCTAAAGCCTCCTACATGAAGCTAGAGAAGCTTATCTGAGATTTTCTTTGGGATTCCTTGAGAACCACAAGGGTTTTGATAGGGTTTCTTGGGAACTCTTTTGTCTCCCTCATGATTTGGAGGGTTGGGGTTTTTATCCACATAGTGGCAATTTTTGGAACTTTGTTCCAAATGGATTACCCATGCCCTCAATGGTGATGTGGCTTGTAAAATTTTGATTCATCATTGTATTTCGTCTTGATACTCAATTGGGCATCTTGCATGGAAGGGTATTGATTTTTAAACCCTTCTCACCATGAAAAATGCGATTCACATTGAAGGAAATTTTGTTGTTAAGAGCATTTGGAAATATTGGGAAGTGATGAAACCCTAGATTTTTTGGAATGGTTTTGAATTTTGTGATGAACTTTCCATCAACTAGCAAAATTTTTGGTGCTCCCCCATTTTTCATGATCAAGGTTTCCCCCTACCGATATTGCCTTGGGTGTAGGCCCTAAGATTTCAAAACAATGGAATTCAATGGCTTCAATATTTATTCTCCAAAACTTCTATGAGCCTCATGTCATGGAGTGAAACCAAGGAGAATCTTTTCTAGTTTTCTCCCAAAGTCCAAAATTTTATTCATGATTTCTTCAATCCCTTTAGGCTAGAGCCTTTCTCTTGGAATATGATTCTTCTAGGCGATTGACTCACATTCCTCACAAATTCAACCATATCTAGCATGGTTTTAGGGTAGAGGTTCTCTTCAACATATAAAATGACATAAATTCTACAATTTTTGCTAATATCTCTGTTGATTATCATATCTTGCTTTATTCTAAAGCTATTATTTGTTCTAATGTGTTATTATAGATTTAGGTGCAAGTTAATAATGTTGCACTAGAAGTGACTCACCTTTAGGTGTTTCATGACCGTTGGGGAAATGCCCCTTGTAATGTGGGAAGAGTTCCCCATCGCCATCCTCCTCTTGGGGTCGCTCGCCTCCTTGTAGGCATTGGCAAGGACAATATTTTTT